>OX388329.1:20640758-20897363 GCA_947579605.1 Athripsodes cinereus
GTATTGACATGTGAAATTTTTGCTTATTACGTGGGTCCTTAGTTTTCTGTAGAGATGCAGTAAACAAATAAATTAATGTAACTAGTATGTCATCTAAACTTGTTATATTTGTATTTTGTTACAATATAATATAAAGGCTAAAAGCCGTTAAAAACAAATATTAAACAACAATTAATGTAGTTTTGGAAACAAAAGATACTATCATATAAAAATAATATTTCGTTATTCTACAAAATGTCTTCTGGGTCAATTTATATCAATGATTTTTTATTTACAAATTGCTATGACCAAGTTATGAATCAACACCAATTTTTTTTGATCTAGGTCAAATACTTTCCAAGTTACCTATTTATTTGTTGGGACAAGTTTTTATTTACAAGTTGCTATGACCAAGTTATGAAACAACGCCAATTTTTTTTTGATCTAGGTCAAATACTTTCCAAGTTACCTACTTTTTGGTTGGTACATGTTTATCCACAAGCAAATATTTTCAAATAAGCCTTAACACTTCTAATTCTATTTATAATTTCTTTTATTAAAGAAAATTTATTACTTGATTGCTTAGTATCCTTAAGTTAGTAGGTATCCACAATACAAGATTCATACCTTAATTTGGGACTAGCTCGACCCGTGCCAATTGTCCATACATGTTCTAAAAAATAAGGTAATATTTCAAAGCTTAAAAAAAAGTTGAATCTCGTATGCGTCATGTCTCAAATACATTTGATTAAGGCACAGCACAAGATTCATTGTCTAACACAGTTTCGACATTTCATATACAATACACTCGTACTGTACATCATAAGGACATATATTTTTTTAATACTTTTAAGTGTTTTGTAGAAGTCACATAGTTATAAAACTCAATTGCAGTAATATTTATCCATCACACTTTAATGAATCGGCAACCCATTCTGATTCCGTGATGGAAAGATTTCGGTCTTCGAGTGGAAAGTCCATGGTTCAAATATGGCTGCCAAGCTACTCTATCTTCACAACATAAGTAATTATTTAATATATAGGTATCAGGCAGTGTGTCAAAACAAGAATTTGGGTTTCTGTTGATTGTAAATCAAGTTTCGTGTTTTGAATCTGAAATGTATGAAAATATATCAATAATTGGCGCAGAGAGGACATCTGTAAGTTTTATCATTTGTAAAAAGTTATGTTATGGTGTATATCCAATAAATGTAACGAGTGTAGCTTTTTATGTAGACATAAATAGATTTACGACTCCAATTACACTATCTCCGATGATGTGTATTGTACTGAAAAGTGAGGGTGTAAAACAGGCGAACTGCGGCTCAGGCAAGCAAAAAACCATAAATTTTCTTTCATAACCTGTTAGATTGATCTTTAAGGTACACTTATAAAGAAAAAACAATTTGGTAACCATACTGCCTCTCCTTCATATTCAACTTTGAAAAAGTCATGTTTTCTAACCTCAAAATTTGCGAATAATATTTATTTAAATTTTTGCAAAACAACATATCACATCAAAATATTTTTTTTATATCATCAGTACATATCACAGAATAAATGGTAAAAATATCACAAGTAAATATTAAGGATTAACTGAGCTATGATTTTTTTTCTCTTCAGCGGCACAACGTCGATGTTGACAAAAACGGACCTCGCCGGTAAACTTTGAACCCCGATAACTTGGAAAGTATTTGACCTAGACCAAAAAAATTTGGCATGGTTTCATAACTTGGTCATAACAACTTGTAAATAAAAAATCATAAAAATCGGAAGTGATGGGTTACCTAGGCTTGGTGAAATGACGTGAAATACCCCAAATGTAAGATAACTTTATAAGTCTAAGTCATGGTACTGGTAGGTTAATGTAAGAAAATGTCTTGATAAGAATAAAGAATGATGAATATATTGCGAAATAGATTCAACATTTATTTGTATAATCAGCTAGGAATTGATTGGAACGTGTAAATTAAAATGATACGATTATAAAGTTTTACAATTCAAGATACGCATGATACCAATAGACGGTTTACTAATGGATCTTAAGAAGGCGGGTGTATTTAAAGTACAGTCCCCCACACAAATATTTCAGGTTGTTCATGAGTATTTTTATGTGTGTTCATTCAATAGAAAGGTTCAATAATCAAAAAAGAAGAAGTGTAATTAATATCTTCGATCCGATGCAGTTTTTAGATTTGCCGGGGATATAGAAGAGATTACTTGGGTGTCGCCACGGGCAATTGCAATTGAACATAATAACTTAGACGCAGAGCTATAGCTCTTAGATAACTCTGTGCTGTGATGATGAGTTTTTAAAATGTTAGTATTAGAAAAGTATATCATTTAATAACAAAATAATTAAAATTTATAATTATCAATCCAATAATTTCATTATATCGAATTGACGTCAAGTAAGGAATGCAATTTTCATTACTAGTCGTGGTGAATATTTTTTTAATTATTACAACTGCTTACATTAAAACCTTGACTACAATGAAACTATTGCAAAAAATTAACACCAAATTTATTAAGTTATAACAGGAAAAATATATGCATGTGAGTTTTCCCAAATTTTTATTTAATTATACTACTATTTCCTAATTTCTCATCAAACATTATAATTTCGTAATGTGCTTTCATTAAGAAAATATAATATTTTTCGTTGTGATTATTTTTCTGGGTGATGTTGGGTTCATAAACTAGTATTTTTATGTTTATGATATAAATTTATTATCAATATATAACATGAATATTGTACTTGTATAAAATGTCAACGACACTGCTCAAGGCACAATAATTACTAGTGTTTATATAGCAAACCGAATAAACCCGCCGTAATAAATTCAATAAATATTCGCGAGAAGCTTTATAGACTTAATAGTAACCACAAACTTGTTTCAATTCACATATGTATTTATGCCTTAGTCCGTTCGTTTCGACAAATCTGTCGATGTGTGTCCTAATGATTATTTATAATATATAAACAACACATTAAGAGTTACCCCTTTACTGTTCTGTGGATGATACTGGAATATCATTAGTTCATGTCATTCATTCTCTTCATGCAAATTTAATTCTGAAATTTTAATTAGTGACGTAGTAAAACCAACTTCAGTGCCCCGGTTATGTGTTTTATCTAATTAAGCACTCCCACATCTAAGTCAAGATCCGGAAAGCTCAGTTCAACATCAATACAACTAGATATGTATAATCCTCTACCAAGCCGCCTAATATCAAGACGTCCTTACTAGAAAGCTGTTTCTCTAAGCTCGGACTGCAATACTGAAGATAAGGGTAGAGAACTTTGGACATCATCGGCAGTTAGAAACTAAAACCTAGTATCAGATCCAAAAGAAAAACTGCCTGGATTTACAATTCCCAGGAAAACATTGTTAATAATTAATCCTACAATATGTGATGTAGGCTGTACTGCTTCTAACTTACACAAATGGGGATGGATTGATTCACCAGCGTGCACATGTGGAATGAAACAAACTAGCGACCATCTGATAAACGAGTGTTTTACATTCCAAGGAGAGCTTACATGCTCTTACAAACGACCTGATTCAGTGGGTGCGGAATTTGCAGTTCAAGTTGTGATCGATCATAAGAAGGATGAATGAATAGCATTTAAGAGTATTAAGATGAAGGCTAGCAGTAAGTTAATATTCTTTTCAGTTATGCCGGGTTTAAAAACTGGTAAAGTAAAATCTCAAAAGTGATCCAAATTAATAATTCTTGATATAGTATTTATTCTGATCTACATTTAAATGTGTTTCATATTACATAAATTATTCGTTTTATAATAATTAACAACACATGTAATCATTTTAATAAAAATAAAATTTCCATAAAATCACCGGCAAGGTGTGGACAAGGTGCATTAATAGTATTTATTAAGAGTAACAAATTTGGTTGTAATTCATTATTAACGATCGACTTAACCGTTTAATTTTGTTTAGCACTATACATGTATGGTAAATAAATAGACCTAAATTACACGCGCATAAAATTCATTAGTAATAATACTAACAGCAATAATACAATTTTTTACAAAAGTATAAATCTACTTACATGTTTGGCCGTTAATATTTTAATTTTACATGCATGTTCAAAAATTTGCAGCATCATAATACTTGAGTAACATTTTGATTAATATTTTTATAACAAGTAAATAAAGGCAGTTTATGTATTGAATTGAAATAACATTATATTTTTTCTATACAACTTTTGTTCCATCTGTAGGATACTCTCTGTTAAAATGTTAGAGGTTGTTTAAATAGGAAAACAAGAATAAGTAATGTGTTTTTACACACAGAATACGAAATAATAATATTATAAATATGTTCTTATGAACAAACATAATCCTGTTTTTTGTAAATACATGTAATCAAGTTTGATACATGTGTGGGGGTCGAAAGTGGAAAAATACAAATTTGTTATTTTAATATATTATGTAGAAATATTCTTTTTTTAGCTTGGAGCTACACCCCTCCTGGTTTGAATGGTCTGTATCCGGGCTACAAATTAGCAACGTAGGTAAATTATCATCAGATCAGCCAATATAATGAAGTCAGAGTTAATTATAAAGATTAACTACGATGTAACCAGCCGATAACTATTTAATTTATAAGTAAATAAAAAAGCTAAAAAACTTGCATAAAAAATTTCAGACGGTAAAAAATATGATTTTAAGCTACTTCTAGTAGCATTGTTTAAGTTGTATTTTATTTTTTAAAACTCATTCACTTTAAATACAGATAATAAACGAATTCTATAAAATTATGTCATAATTTTTCGAGCTTACCCTTTTTGAAAGGTGGCCGCCCAAGTCGAGTTCTATAAAATTGCTTTTTCCAACACAGTCAAATCATACGTAATTTATATGAAAAATTCGAAGACTGTATTAAAAATGGTTAAAAATTAGTAAAATATTGGTATCTACTGACATTTTACTATACATGGATATGTCCGATTTCAATCCCAAGCCATTCACATGTAAAATGATTAAGTAAACAATACAAAAATTAGTATGTACCAAAATACACGTGTTTTTATACACGATACTTTTTATTCATATATTTGCATATGTGTCCGCGCCACACCGGTTATTGTCTTTGGTTTAAAATATTTAAGTCAGAAAATTAGTAAGTAAATAATGACCACTTGTTTTAGAAGACGAAAACTTTGTTATTATTAGATATCTTCTCACGTTTTGATAATAATGGTTATATTTGAAGGTTGTTGAGTAGGCACTATTTTTTTATAAATTGATTAATCGAAGCCATAATTTAACTATAAGATTCATACAATCGTTTTAATCTATAAAAATTAAATTTAATGCACTTTATTAAATAGATCTACTATCTGCACCTAATTATAGGTAAATATAATAGAAAGGATAATCATAATTATTTTATATTGACTTAATTCAGTTAAAATAATGAAATTTAATAACACTTTAAATAAATTATATAATTATGAGAAGTGTTTTAGAGGCTAAGAGTATATCTTTAATAAAAATACTGCTAATTAAGAAGCTTTTAAAACACTACCGCAACTCACTAACTACAAATTATTTGTGGATATAGGATTATCACGCTAATTGTTTTTTTTTTGTTTAAACAAATATCAATCTTCAAATTACAGAGATACCTTCATAAGTTACAATAATATATTTAAATATACATAACTTCTGTATTCACTGTAATACCACTTCCTACTTATTCCTTCCATTAGTGCCGTATTAGGTCCCCCTGACGTTGGCGATCAATCTGGAGAATGCTTATTTGTTTCGCGCTGTGTGGACCAATTCTCCCATCCGTATTATTCCGGTCCATTGCCGTATATTCCGCAGCTACGACATTTACTTACTTTCCGCTTTCATTTATCGCTCCAGTGTTGGATAAAGGTTAGCCCAACATCCTACGCTCCAGAGTTCATCAGAAATCTTTTCTTCAAACTATTTGGCCAGCCCGTTTCCATTTCAAGTTATTAATGAAATTGTAATACTTACTTACTTTTCGGGTCCGAACTTTAGACTTTGCCACTCCAGTATTCAGCGACGTATATCGCCTTGTCATTCGCCATCAATAGGTGACCTCTCATGCACTATTGCAAATGCTTCATGCACTCTCATTACATGTAATTGTAATGTAACTATAGACTCCTATATGGCTAGACACAGGGGTTGTATATAATACAACACCTCCGGCTGACTCGAGATTCAGCAAATTTGGCCGGCTGGCCATTTAGGCTGCCCACTGTGGCACGCCCGTGAGGACACAATTTTTGTTTTTAAGTGCAGATAAATAGGAGTCGTTGATTCCTGGGTGTCTGAGTTTGTGTAGGATCCTTTCAATATGCACAGGGGGTATGATGATGGCGTCTTGAACTAAAAAACAATATTACATATATATAAAACCATGAAATAAAGGTACCTACCTACTCATTATCTATATTTTAAAAGTATTTACTCTACTGCATAAAATACACATCGTATTCAAACAAAACACATACCTACCTATGCATTTAAAATACTTATACATTGGGTTTTAGAAAATACGACAGACAATAATTACTAATTACCAAATATGTAAAAAGTCGTAAATTTTGCTGCCGAACAACTTCCAGAGGTATAATTTGTTTGAAAATACTTAAAAACTGATAATTTAATACGTGAATAGTACCTATTATTATTCAAAGTGTTTCTAAGATATTGCGAAGTTTCATTATTTTCTCAGGGAATAAGGTCGTTATGGAGACATAAACTTGATGAATATTTTTATTATTCAACAGTACTGAATCATGAGATGGAAATCACTGCATATTTCATTTACTTTGTATCTTTTTAATAAGTACACTCTTACCTCGTGATTTCGAATTAATTTCTTCCAAACCTTAGACGTAATTTTAAAATAAGTAACTTTGAGCATCTTGACATTCACAGTACCGCAAGGAAACGACATTAAAAATAAGAAATACCTTTATAGTACAAGGTAGTACAAGCGTTCTTCAGAAGGAAAAAAAAATTGAATGAAAGCAATCGAGGGCTTTTATAAAGGAAATAAATTTAACATAAAATTTTGCTATATTTGTTTATATACTTACTAGTGAGATGTACTAGCGAGATGTACTACTACTCAAAATAATTATGATGGGAGAGCACTTGTTCATGAAATATAAAAATGGATATGTATTAAATACTTTCTACATACTTCCCAATAAGTAAATGAACAGAAATAATCGATATAACGATTAATTTATAAAAGCGACGATCATATCTTTGTAACGAACCAATTTTATAAAATTTTTCGCGATTATGATAGTCTGCAAACAAGTGAGAACTGTACAGTTTTATGATCTTTGAAATGGACCAAAGCCATCATTAAAATCACCGTGGAACTGTGTCATCGTGATGATGTATCAACAATATTCATTCATTCATGATCTCGTGAAGCACGCGCGTTATTCACCAGCCGTATCATTAAAATAATTTGCTAATATTCTACATAAGTACTACAGTAGGTATTACTACTCTGAGATAAATAACAATATATTGATATCATCATTAACAATATAAGGTAGACATATTATTATAATACTAATCAGAGATGTCGTCTAATGGTAAATGTATAAAAAAATTGAATGGCATCTAGTCGACTACTTGTATGGACAGTGTTATCCTGAAGTGAAGGTCAAATACATAATTGTACCTTTTAGAAATTCTGTTATAACTTTACCATTTATGTAATGAAATTAGAGTCCCCATTTACCAGGTAACTTGGTTTTATACATCTTATTACAAGTTACAATAACTTAGTTTTCCATAAACGAATCAGGTAACAAGTCTACTAGACATCCAAGTTCATCTGTCTTCCTTTTAGACACATCGAATCTATATTAAAGTTTGTGTACTTTATAAATAAGAGTATTTTCAAACCGAGAGGTACAAGATATAATATAATTTTTACATTACGAATACCTTCCTTTAAATTTCTCTTAAATTTATACTGCAATGGAAGGTACAATATGGAAAGGTTGTAAAAATATATAAGATGATTACAAGCATTTTTATAACTGCCAATAATTTCTCAACGTTTTATCAGTAGGGATATATAAATATAATATGTAGGTACATACACTATAATAACAATTTACATTAATGTTTCTTATGATGGCCAAATAAGACATCGATTAATGTAGTTTTTGATTAAAGTATGTGATTGAAAGTATCAATGGTAGTACATAAAAACTTCATTAAGTTTGTACTTAGGTTAATTTTGATTTCTCTTTTATTGTGCACTTAGTATGTATGTCTTGGACCTTATTACAAAACACATTATATTGCTTTATGTACTACCTGCCTACGTTTATTGCCTTTAGTTTGCTAATCGGAAACAATAACTATGGAGGAATTTTAAAGTTTACCTTTATTGGCCAATTCAAATAAACTTAGCTGTATTTTTTATGAAGCTAGTCTCAAACTCAGATATGAATTTCGTATTATGGGTACTGCCGCGATGATACACACATACACAATGCACCAAACACACATCACATAAGTAACAGTCAGATCCAGACAAAGCTCGTTGAAATAATGCATTTTGTTGCTACAAACGATTTGTTTGTGATTTCTTATATGTTAACAACTTTAACATAATGAAATGTTATACTTGATATGTAAGTGACTTGTCGCGTTTTCAGAAAAAAAGCCTTTTGAGTAAAAACTCTAAAAACAGACAATTATTTATCGTTTGCATGCGATTTTTCGTAACGTTTAAAAAATATAATGGAAATAAAAACGAGAATTAAAAAATAAGAAATTATGCTTCCATAATGTTGAATTATAAATAAAAACATTACGGTTATTGCAGACATCATCACTAACATTGATGAAGGTGTTTTTGGGTAATTTTAAACAAATATTTTGCTCTTCTATAGATTAAATATTATTACTGTTGATATGTGAGGGTGTATATATGTATGCATGTGTTTTTTTTATTTTATTTTAATTTTAGTTACCGTGTTAGTTGGAAGACATCGCATTTTAGCGATAAACTCGCCCTCTGTACACTGAATTTATAATTGTTATTTTTATGCCACCATTTCATTATGTAATATTGTAACCAATGTACAGTGAAGAATAAAAATAAATAAATAATAAATAAATAAAGGCGAGAGAGACGTCTTAACATAACATAACATACATAGACAATTCACACAGATCGAACTAGTCCCAAACTAAGATGAATCGTGTATTATGGGTACTAATGCGACGATACACACATATACAATGCACTTAACACTATACATGTAACACCCAGACCCAGGACAGTTTGAAAAAGGTCATTCTTCACTTTGCCCTGGACCTCGTGACTCAAAGGCAAGAGCATTTCCTCCACGCCACACCACTTGATAATGTTTTAAGAAGAAATCGCTGATTTCAAGTATTCTACTACTAGCGCATCTATAATATAAACAAATAAAGATTTTTTGGTTGCTTTTTCATACACGTATATTCATAATCACGAAAAAATAAACATGAAACATCCACGTATACATTTTCATATTACTTGGTAAGTTCATTGAGCTGAATGATAATGAGGTATTTGGTTGCTTTTTTGGTGTACGAGTTCTTACGAGAAATAAAAAACAATAGTAAAAACTATCGAATGTTTGTCACTTTGTTTACATTTTGCACTCCGTCGTCGGCTTCTTTGTTTTGTGTTTGAAAATTTAATTCAAGCGGAAAATTAGAATTATTTACATTGTAATAACTTATCGTTATTAGTTCAATTAATTTACATAAACATTTACTATTACATTACTACCCGTTCAATACAATTTCAGTCGTTAAGTTTACCAACTTTTGTTTTCTATCGCGTTGAATGGCGATTTGTTAAACGAAAAAAAATTGAATTTTGAGGAAAATATTACATTCACACGGAATAGAAAATCTGTTAAAAGAAAACTTTATCAAATTTATTTCAAATCTGGATCGAAAGACATACGTTATAAAAAAAAATCTTGCCCTCAGTTTATACGTTACAAAAGTACATATTATATTCATATTGCTTCGTAAATGATATGTCTAATATAAATTTCTACTCATATATATTAAAAATTAATATCTCTGCAATATCTTAAAACTAAATATACGAGTAGGTATATAATGAGTTACAATCTATTGGATTGGTCTGTAACGAGTTTGGATTTTCTTCTCTATTCCTCCCTATTTTCAGCTAGTCTCTTTAGTTTTCCGTATGTGCCACAGTTCATGTCCTTCTTCAGTTGGTCCATATAAGCGTTTCTTGGTCGGCCTCTACCATTTCTGCATTCGGTCCTACCTTCTGCGATGGTGATAAGCAGTCCTGGGTGCCTGATGTTGTGGCCAATCCAAAAACTTGTAGAAAAAAAAATACCTTTAATCTTTTGTAACGATTGCAACCGCTAAATGATGTACTGAAAATTTCATATATAAATTTCAGAGAATATTTAAATGATGTCTATTATGCGTACTACACATATTCTTACAAACATAAATGCATTTTATTGTGAAAATAAAAACACTAACAAACTATTGAAGTAATACCTAGTTTAACAAAATTATAATGAAATTCTTGTACCAAACACCAATTTAAAATACAAATTTTAATTGATATAATGAAAACAAAATTGTTTTTGGTTTTACTGCGAATTTGTAAAAAAAATTTCTAAAAACAATTTTGTTTTCATTATATCAATATAATGGAGTTTTACAAAATCAACGTCGACTCAATCAACAAATTTTAATATCTACTCACACTAAAAGTGTTAAATATATTGTAAATGTAAGACTAAGACATAATTAAATAACTTTTTAAAGTCATTAATTTACTATACTTTTTATTATTGCTGCAAGAAATGTGTCTATGACATAAATAATAACAGTACCTATGTCAAAATGTAGAAGGCTCATATCTATGTGGGACAACGAAGGTTGTTCAGTTACTTCTGGGTCGTTAATCTATGACCCCTAGTTTAGTCAATCGCAATACAACTTGACAAGTGACCCAATCGGCTGCCTCTATCTTTATCTATATTACGATGTGATAATTCTATTAGCTACATGACTGACTTTGATTACAAATATAATATATCTACATACCGACACTTACATACATAATATACTATTATAATGAAATTTGAAAGATCTTCTATAATTAACTAATAGAAATATTGCTACCAATTAATGTACTTATTTATTTTATAGGTTTTAGGTCGTATAATTTAAACGTGAGTACAACTTGCGAAGCAATCTTTCTGAAATTAACTAATAGCGAATAGGTACTAAAAGAATAAAAAGTTGTGTTTTCAAATTGAAAGAAATATAGAAACTAATTCAAATAATTCTTTACTCAATCAGGAGATATTTCACATGCGGGGCGTTGGTGTGTTCACAACGTGTGATAAACTTACTGTTTATTATCTCTATTTCAATAAGTAACAGAAAGACATCCTTAATAGGTCGCAATTCTCATCGCTGAATTTGAAATGTTTTCTTGAATACTTACTTTATTAATTATGTCGGTGCATATAACATATTAATCCCAGGTGCCGGCAAACTCCCCTTTCACGACACAAGCTTTTAGGTTACTGTGAAAGGTGTATAAGGTTGTATTTGGGTTTATAACAAAACCCAAATACATATATCTTAAAAAAAAAACGTAGTAGAATTCCATAATTATGTAATTGAAACAAGAGTTTCTTTCTACTATAGATTATTGATGGCGAGACGGACGTCTCGTAGAAAGAATCTATCTATCTATTCCCTCACGCCGTATCCCAAGTGGGGTAGGCAGAGAGAACGGAACGCCAATTAGATCTGTCCTTACATACTTCTTTCGCCTCCTCCACAGTCATACAATTTCTCATGCACGCACGTCAATTTCTCTTACTCAAAACACGGCCGTCCTTGAGAATTTGATCTACATGTTCAAGCCATATAGTTCTCGGACGCCCGCGCTTCCTCACACCCCTCCTTTCAGCCAAGTATATCCTCTTTGTCATTCTTTCCTCTTTCATTCGTTTCACATGACCAAACCATCTCAATTTATTTACACGCATTCTATCCACAACACTCCTCTTGCATTCACTCATTCTTCTAATATCCTCATTCCTCACTCTATCACGCAACGTTTTACCAACCATCCTCCTCAGCGATCTCATCTCCACAGCATTTATTCCACTTTCGTCCTTCTTCAACCATGTCCACGTTCCGCTTGCATACATAAGTGTCGGTACCAGGATGGTATTGTGCACTAGCAATTTTGCCATGTTCGACACATTGTCATTGCTGACAATGGGTCGAAGTGCACCGTTAATCCTAGCACCGGCTACTTTTCTTATTTCGATATCCTTGTCACATCTTCCATCCCTCGCAAACAAACTTCCTAAATATACATACTCGTCCACTTGCTCCAAACATTCATTTTCAACCAAGAAAGAAACACTGGTTTTAATTTACCTAACTCTACCTTTTATGGGATATTTGATAAATTCTATAGAAATAGATGACGTATTTATTTAGGAGACAAACACGTTCTGGCATTACTCATTCCGACATTTTCTTCATAATTTAGCACATGAATATAAAAACACATAAAATAATCTTATATTTTTTTATATTCATATACTTAGTCTAAATAATCTAAATATTTCTCACAAATAAAGACAAACGCTTCGTAATATTTACGTAATATTTGTTATGGTATGCATTCTATGTATGAGAGATGAATTACAGTGGCGTTTTTTTATAGAAGTACATATGTGTATGAATAATATATAATATTCGTATTATGCAAATTGTGTTATTACTCGATAAAAAATATTATATCTACTTTAGCTATTTGAATAATAAAAACACAATGACAATTATGTTGATTTTATAGTTACGCAAAAAAAATGTATTTGAGGTAAACATCGAACATTAGACAAAACTATTATTGTTTTTATTTTTAGATGAATTAATTAAAATAAAATACTTATTTGTAGTATATCCACGGTGACTTTTTATTGGACGCGAGCCGGCTTTCAAGAGCTTCCGCTCTCATCATCAGGCTGGCGAAAAGCCTTTTCGCCAGCCTGATGATGAGAGCGGAAGCTCTTGAAAGCCGGCTCGCGTCCAATAAAAAGTCACCGTGGATATACTACAAATAAGTGTTTTATTTTAATTAATTCAACATGAATTTCCACCAAGTACCGTCGGTTGAAAATATCAACTTTATTTTTAGATGAATTCAGAATTTTCGTAGATTCCACATAGTTTAGTTTTTCTTTCATAAATTTGAATTTCAATTCTTCTTCTTTTCGTGTCGGTCAGCAACAGAAACACCAAATTTACATCTACACTCCCATTCCCTCCCAGAAAGCAACGACCTCTCTTGCAGCTCCCCCTAGGTGAGTTCGTCCCACGAATTCCTCCCAGTGACACTGTCTGGGAGCCATTGGGCATGTCAGGAGGTGTCCAGTGTCTTGCTCCTCTCCACAGTCACACGCCGTGCTCTCAGCCAAGCCCCATCTCTGGAGGTTCTTTCTAGTGCGTCCCACTCCTGTTCTGATTCTGTTCTGATTGAATTTCAATATTTAGAATCAATTAATATTGCGTATTGTGCGATACGCTCTCGTTTTAGTCTTTACTTACACAGTATTTTTTTTAAAGATGTATCTGAGTTTTAGTTATAAACCCAAATACAACTTTAGAGACCTTTTACAGTAAGTAAGAAGCAGGGATGTTGCGAATATTCGCATCCGCATCCACAAATGCGGAGCTTCCGCATGTATTTGGACATCTGCATCCGCATCCGTATCCGCAATAATCGATGCGGATGTTCATGCGGATGCGGATGTAAGACAATTTGCGACAAGAAAGAAATGGGGCGGGGCCGGCGAATGGCGCGTGCCGTTTGCACTTGACATTAACCAATGGGAACGAAAATAATGGTGACAAGATCCGACGCATTTTTATTTTTGCCGGTTTTATTTTATTATTGCAAATAACAAAGAAGAAAAAAATATTTCGCCAAAAATCCACAATATTATTGTAGCAAAAATTTCGTCGCATATTTGACAGTGGGGCCTACCAACTAAGATAGTTCCTACTTTTTTTTTCTATAACATCTTAAACATCCGCATCCGCATTCGCATCCGCATCCGCGGATGTGAGCCTTCAAAAATCCGCATCCGCATTCACATCCGCGGATGTGTAAAAATCGACATCCGCAACATCCCTGGTTAGAAGCTTGTGTCATGAAAGGGGAAATTGCCGGCACCTGGGATCGAACCGCACTCCTCATGTGCATGAGGTCGAGACCCTACCTCCAGGCTACCGAAGAACTCTATTTGATTAATATGTTATATCTTACTATCGCCGATAATATCTAATTTATTTATAGCTTCACGTCTAGCATTATGTTTCTGTCACAGGGATAAAAGAATAAAATATTCCTTAGAGAATTCATTGTGTCCATAATAATTATTACAAGCCAAATCATTGTGATTTTCCACATCAATGAGAACATAAACAAAAATAATTATATACATCTTAATAAGAAGGATTCAGTGGAAAGTAAAAAATAAATTATGATTTTCTTCGCTTTTTATCAATGGTATTCGAATTACTTACAAACTTTACTTCCAAATACTCTATACTACAAATAAATTCGTTTTGGCAAATTTTTAAAACAATCAAATTGTTCTAGGAATTTGTAAACAATAAAATTATGTGCATATTTTCATTGTCATTGTTATTTATTATAAATTTTTCATTGTGTTTTACGGTGTCCTTAGAAGTTTTGATAATAGCCAAATTATCAATTATGTAACCAACCTAAAATTTAACAAAGTATTAATACTGTTAATTTTTTTTCCAAAATAAACGTGGTCTAAACGGGAAACATTTACTACAATATTTAAGTACCTTCATTGTTTTGACTCTGACCTTGTTGAAATTTAAGAGTCAATCAATAAATTTGTTTAGTACTTTTTGCACACTATTTATTTATTCATTCTTTACTGTACAATTGTACATTGGAAATTATACCCATAGGTTTACTTTATTATTAGAAATATTATGTGTAAACTTTTTAAATTGTTGTCGTTCATGAATAAATATTGTTACAGAAAAAAAAAGAATTTATCTTAGCTAGCAGTAAGAAAATATTTGAAAATGCAACATAGTGTTACTATTCTCATTATGTCAACGTTTTCATATTTTCAGTAAAGCGATTTAAACTGAATGGAAAAAATTATAAGAGGTTTCAAGGTTCAACGCATCTTGTGAATTTTCTTTTGTAGTTTCTAGAATGCTACAAATTATTAGATAGGTATATTTCATCACCCATCTAGATAAATGCATACTTAGTAAGAATCAAACTAAAGTTGAGTGAAATTATTGAATTTCTGTTCTCATGTTTCCTTTTTTTTCTTCCGATAGTAAGAAGATATCAACCTTTGTTATTGGGATTATTTTTTATCTGAAACGTAACATATTTCTATGAAATTCTAAAGTTCCATTGTCGGATGATGGTTGCATTGCGAGAGAGCATTTTTATTATTGTTTAGGCATTCCAACCAATATTATAAGGACATATGTAAAAACATAGTAAGGACCTTTATTTAATCAGTCATGGGATTTTATGATTATTCAGCAGAAAATTATAGCGGATAGCTTAACATACATAAGATGAATCATAATTACATAAAGAGAACACAATCATAATATTCTTATAAAAGTTTTATAACGATTTATTTTCCTTGATCCTGCAATGTACGCAGTAGAGATTTGACCTGTATTGTACAATAAAATAATTCTTTATACGAACAGTAGGCAAATAACAATTTTACACAGTTAAACATTACGCAATATTCACTGTGTAATAGGTATAATGATAATCGTAATAAGAGACGGTGAAGTATGAAATTATCATGTCATATGGTTGGTCTTTCACATGTTATTATGAATCATTGGATAATTTCATACAAAGTTAAACATTAATATAATACGTGATACATAGTCATCTAGTTTGATTGCCTTTTTATATCTCACTTTTTGTATTAGATGTTTATTTGATTGTCTTTTTATTATATTAAAGTTATATAGTAATAATGTATTTACATCTGATTATTATATTATATTAGACAGTTCTTAGAGCTCTATAAATATGTCGTTTTTATTATGATTGCTTCATTTCACTAAACAAATAATATAACATTATAAAACTGACTCAGTTGTGTTAACCGCTAATATAATCGTTAATCCACTAAAAGCATTTTATGGCAAATAGAATTAAGACCAATATTTATACACAAATGTTAGATAAGTTCATGCAATATAAAACATGAATTAAAGAGTTGCAAATCAATTTTAATGAAAACATAAGTTCGTAAGTTTTTAGCGAAGTACCTGGCAATGAATTGGTCTCCCACTCTTTAACGTAAGTTTTGGGGTCTCCATTAGAAGGAGAAATAACAAAGACACTTTACATCTTAAATTCAGCTATGAAGTTTGCCACCCATCTTGAATGTCAATTTTTTGCATGGAGAGGACACCTTGCGTGTTTATTGCATGCGGCTGGTCTGCTGGATGCTAGCGTGATGAGATAGTAGTATGTGCTTGAATTCGTGAAAAAAATCGACTGGCATTTAGCCCATCAATAGCCTTGTTTGTACTGTTATTTTAAGCGCAAGTGTCAAAGATTCTACCCTGCAATGACTTAAATAGATTCCAATTGACAGTTTTTAATAAGTTATAAAGAATAATGACCATTTTCAAATTGCTCTGAATCTGGGTGTTCATGTATACATATATGTATATCATCGTGTTAGCACCCATAATTCAAGATTTATACCTTATTTTGGGACTTACTTGATGTGTGTGAATAATTTATACATGTATAGGTATGTTTGTTAAAAAATATCAACAAAAAGCAAAAATGTATGAAATAATATAACACCAGTAATAATGATAATTCATATAATAGCGTGAGTAAATAAAATAACACTCCTATTGTAAGAAATAAACATGGTTTGTATTATTTAAATAGTAAAATATCAGAGCCAGCCATGAAATTAAACACATATTATTGAATATAAATACAGCTACAATGACACTCGATGACTCCATCATTCGTCCTCACCATCGCATCACCACAATTTCTTGATTTCCGTGTTATGATTCGAATCAAGAACGATAAAACCTATCACAACTAGGCATTGGAATTGACGTATTTTATAATATAAATTCATTCAAAGAAGATAATATTATGTTAGATGAAATACCAAACAGGTCATCATTTCTATAAAAATCTAAACTTTGATGTTCAACAAAAAATAACCAGTAGATATATCGGACTAGTTTAGTAGGTTGCAAGGTCGTTGAGTATTTTTTTGCTGTCGCATGTGTATGTACATATATATATTGCCTTACTGGTCCGAGCCAATAATACTATTAGAGTGATAAAGAGTTGCAAAATAATATGCTTAGAATTCTGCCGTCTTGCATACAAGTCGAATACATCGCATCATAGACAAATTGATTTTATAATAATGGCTACACCTGCATGGAGTGAAGAAGTTACATTTTACACAATGTCTTTTTTATATTCTTCTAAATACTTGATTTGTATTAAGAAATATTTCACATATTTTCTATATTATCTACATAATTACTTTATTGCATTGAGAAATAAATCAATTTTGATGATATAAAAATTGTCGAATGACTTTTAAATTGCGTTTGTATAATTGGAATCTAACCCACTTATACTAGTTTAACTTTGATAAGTAGCTTAATAATAATAAGAATAATAATTGTGACATGATAGAATAGTGATTTAACAATAAGAAATTAATTATCAACAAAGTCGGTTTCATAATGTGATTTAATAGATACTTTATATGGATCCCTGTTGTTTTATTAGACCATATACAATCACGACTTGTTCCATATACAGCACAGTATCACACAGAAGGTATTAGATAGTGCAGAACGTTCTTTCGCTATCTGCTAGTACTACATAGAAATACGTCATTCTAAATGCAATTTCTGTTAGCATCTGACTTGCACGGGCTCCGTAATGATATCATTATAGAAGGATGAGAGAAGAATGTAACATTAAACGTAGTACGTCATATCGAATAAGCGATGTTCAGCAACCATAATAGAAAAGTCTTTGGTATTTAGTTTATGTACATATTATAATCATATCTGCCACGAGTAAAAGAGAAATGCATTTCTTAGAAAGAATATACTAGCACTTTATCAGTCGACACTATTTCTTCAATACCAAATATAGGCGATTTCAACATAAGTCTCGTTTACGTTGTAAATTATTATTAACTCTTAGCACTTTTTTTTAAATTATATCAAAACACTAGATGACATTGTGAAAGATAGCCTAGTATATTTTACAGTTCGTTAAAGGTAAAACTTTTTGTACGTTTTATTTTCAATTTGACTTGTAGTAAAGTTATTTTAAAATGAAATATCGTACATTCATTGAGACAATACAAAGAATAACGTAGGTACCTACTTAAATAACTGATAGACACAATACTTTTTATTGTTATAGTTCACATATTATTCTATTTAGTACCTACCTAGTACCCATTGAATATTAGATAATGGTCCACAGTTTGTTAAGTCATAAGTAGTTCGAGTACTAAATAATATTTGTCGACTCATATCGTTAATTAATATTACAATTGATGTCAGATAAAACAGTACAAGATATTAAATACCTAAAGGCATTATATACATGCTGTCTGTGTCAATGTGAGATAAAGTAGGTCGAAAATATTTGTTGGGATGTATGTGAGATTGTACAGCAGTCGTTGAAGAGAAATATTTTCGTCAGGAAATTTGTAATTAATTGATCAGATAGATAAGAGAAACAACTGGTATCAATTATCATTTGCTGTAATATTTATTATATATTTTGATATATTGATACCATCTACATGTGCATTCGAATAGAATTAATATTATTTGTATTTCAAATGATCATGATTGTGTCAAACTTAGATAATCTATTTGTAAGTATAATATACTAGCATGTAGCATAAAAATATACACCGATACCATTTTGAGTTAACAGTTGGCATAAAGACTAATTAATAATAATATTGTTGAGTTTTGATCCATCTTCAATTTAATACTTACCTACTGAAGCTTAATTTGTGTATGCATATGAAGGTGCTATTGTAAGCTTTCATGATATTAATTCAAAGGGTAGCTTGAACTAAATTACGAATATAGATTTGATTTTCATTTTTTTTTTAAATTTAATAAGACAAGTCGATTTATTATCATCAATAACTTTTCAACGCTCACATTAGAAAAATCCTTCTAGAAAAAATAACAATAATTCAGAACGATTTTGTGTCAATTGAGACACATCTTTAGTTTCAGTTATTGTGTGGTCATTGGAATGGTGCGTAGTGTTACAAAAATACACTCTTTTAAGCTAACTATTATTCGTATTTCCCATATTCAAGGCACGATTTTTAGCAGGATATTATGGTTCATAGACTCATTTTTGGCATATGTTTATTATACGCGTTATCCGTTCTCATTTTCAAGTAAAGGGTTTTTCAACAAGGACTTTGTTTTTTAAAACAAAATAAAACAAAAAAATTTGATGAAGATGATTAAAATTTTTATTGAATTACAAAGAGAAAAGTTTGGCAATTATGCATGAAAAATGATATCTGACAAATGTCCACCACGAGCACGCTGACAGATGTCGATTCTTTCATCAAAGTTTTTAATCACTTTTTGGCAAAATGGCGGGACTATTTCACTAATCACATCACGGATTTTGAGTTTTAAGGCTGCAATCGATTCGATTGGCTCCGTATAGACTCTCTCCTTAACATAGCCCCACAAAAAATAATCCAGTGGCGTTAAATCACACGATCTGGCTGGCCACTTAACAGCTGAGTTTCGTGAAATCATGCGATCGGGAAATTTGGTTTGCAATAAATTGATCGTTTCATTGGCTGTGTGACATGTGGCACCGTCCTGTTGAAACCACATGTCAGTGATATCCACGTCATCAATAATAGGCCAAAATTGAGTTGTCAACATCTTGCGATAGCGTGATCCATTGACCGTTACCGCATTTCCAGTCTCATCTTCGAAAAAAAACGGCCCAATCACGCCTCCAGACCACATAGCGCACCATACAGTGACACGCTGAGCATGCAACGGCTTCTCAATAATTGCTTTAGGATTTTCAGAAGCCCAAATGCGGCAATTTTGCTTGTTGACGTACCCTGACAAGTGAAAATGGGCTTCGTCTGAAAAAATGATTTTTTCAGAAAAACCAGCGGGTTGTTCCTGAATGAATTGAGCGAATCTACGGCGATTTGAATGGTCGTTCGGCTTCAATTCCTGCACCAGTTGAACCTTGTAAGGCTTCAAAGCCAAATCCTTACGCAAAATTCGCCATGTGGTGGTTTTGCATAACCCCAATTGTCGAGAACGTCGAGGAATTGACAAATTTGGATCTGCTTCAACACTGTGGCTCACGGCTGCGATGTTTTCAGTTGAACGACCCGGTCGTACACGCGTTGGTGTTAACACATTTTGTATCGAGCCTGTCGACTCAAATTTAGCGACCAAATTCTTAATAGCGGTCTCAGAAGGACGATTATGTTGTCCGAAAATATCACGAATTTGACGAAATTTCACTTTAGCAGAACCACCATTTTCATAATGGATTTTAATTATTTTAATGCGATTTTCAAGCGAAATTGAATTCATTGCAACAATTGCCAATGCATCCACTACGAATACGTCAAAAAATTAAATGTCAAAACTATCATGTTGCTGGTGTTGCCACAATTAAAAAACAAAGTTCTTGTTGAACAACCCGTTATAAATATCTTACATTTCTGATTTTTGGTTAGATCTTAAAATTCATATATGCAAAGAAAAATTGCAAAGATATTGAACATTGTTCAAATGATGAAAGATCATATGTAGAATATGTAGAACTAGTACGCTATTTAAATATCGGTATTGCAAATTGTTGCATTATGCATGATAGAACGCAAAACTGCACTAATGAATACCTATTATGTATCTCAGACACGCATTTACCCAAACAGCTGTAATACTATTTATTATAGAGTACCGCCTTTTATCTGATAAATGATAATTTGTTAAATATTGAACAGATCCTAGAGTATATTTAACATTATGTGTACATACTTAAATACTCAACGGTCTTCGTTACAGTAAGTGGCAGTAGAGCAGTATTGAAGCATGGGTAATAATATTATGTATTGTAATAAATGCTCAAGTAAAATAACCAAACAATAAACTATAACACAAGTTGGTAACTATGATAGTATATCTGACTGTCATACTCATAGAACAACACAGCTAGTTGACCGTAACCAACAGTAATAATCTTAATATTACGAAATGAAAACGAAAGGTAGACATAAGTAAAACATATAAATTAATAACTTATACTTTGGCAAACTATAGAATGTAATATGGTGTATTTATTTATATATGGTAGTACGTTGATTGATTGCTTATATTACGTTTCATAAAGTATCAACAAGAGGTCTGTCTGTGCAAACACACGCAATATGCATTCATAAATCTAATTGTAATATCCATATTTGTTTGCAATTTCCTACACTATACAATAACAATATGAACCCGCGGAAAATACCTACTCATTCTCAAAGTTTCTAGTTTAATTATAATAATATACGTACCAGTAAACCTTTGGCCAGTATTAAGGAATTCCAAACAAATATTTTACACGAAAGTTTGTAATAAGTATGTAATTTCAGTATTATATGTAAGCCCGAGGAAATAAGTTACAATATTTATATATTATTACGTTGTAGCATGTAACGTGCTTAGATTTCATTTTACATACTAAATTTGTAATATGTTGTAGGTGTTAAATGTGGTTTCACTTTATTAAAAGTTAAAAAAAACATCGAACACAACGCTCGTGTAAGATACAGTTAACAGTGAACTTTTATACATATTTCCATGAGTATAAATAAACCTTATAGTCTGTGTATGTAATATCCAGTTACCTGCAACATCACAATTGTGTACAACGATTTGTTTATACATATTATATTATACGATCCATGAAACATATTTTTGTAGCTCCTCTTATCACTTCCTTTGCACGACACTACCTTCAGATATATTATTGTTATGTTATGTTATGAATACATTTGAATGAGTATGAGAGAAAATATGTGGTACATCATCAGAGAAAATTTCTAATAAATAACAAGGTTAGTTAAAGTTGGTACGTAAGTGTTATTAAACGTCGCCGTTCAGTCTTATCGATTAACTCTTTTGAGTTCGTTAAAACTATTTTGTATACCTACCTGCGTATTTAAATATTCGATAAATATATTTAACTAAATGTTAACAAGTAGGTATCTGAAGATTTTCTAGGAAATTTGTTCACAAATTACTCATTGTTTTTACTGCAGATGATCAAAATTTTAAATAACTATTGTTAGACTAATTATATTCAAAGTAATTATATTTTTCATAGTTCCCACGCTAATCACCAAAGCGGAATTAATGTAAAGCAAAATTGAACATTACTATTATTAAAATTTATATATATATGTATGTATATTTACTAGTTACAATCTAAATATCCGATTCATGTTAACACCAAGTATAATAATATCAGTACTGAGAAAATCGACCAATTTTTATAATAGGCAAACATTTTTTTAACAAATCGTCTTTGTAACAAGTGAAATAAATAGACAATAGTGAAATTTATTCGAAAATTAGAAATTCACAATTTAATATGTGCGAAATTTTTAAAAAAACAAGTAACTGCACATTCATATTATCTTTATATAGGTTGCAAAATGTGAAATATTGTTTATATGCAAATATTTATTTTAAAACTATACACATTTATTCTTGTTTATAGTCATTGCGATTTAAATAACATGGAAACAACTAATTGCTTGTGTTTTCGAAACATTTATGACTTTCATAATTTGATAATAATGACGATTTTTATTGCGAAAATCACCGTGTGGTCTTATAGAAGGAAACCTCTTGTGAAGAATTCCCGCGGTAACATACTTTACAAGAGAGAATCCGAATAAAACCTGATATAGAGCTTATTGGGAACTTTACTTTGAACATTCAGTAAAAATATCATTCTATTGTAATAATATGATACTGAAATGAAGTTGGATAAGTGTTACAAATATCAAGCATTGTGTATGTTACCACACCCAAAGAATATTCCAGTAAATGTACTTGAATGCATGGCTCTCTCGATCATAGCATCCTTGGGACATTAGATATTGGTTGTGTGATTTTTTACTGGGCTCTGTAACTCATACTGGGTTGGTGATTTTATTTTGATTTCTAGTATTTTAGGATTTTTTATTTTTAAACTTTTAATTTAACTTTTTTTTAATTTTTTTAACTTTTGATTTTTTTCTCAAGACTAAGACATTTCTGGTAAGAGTGGAATCTTTGCTGGTCCACATGTTGAGCGTATTAATTGTTAACATGTTATGCCATGACTGTTTGATTCTTTAATATTGTAAAAATAAAAATAAAAATGTGACATGTACTTATGAATGAAATTATAAAAAGTTGGTACATTTGTATATATTTTTCATTTGTATATATAAAAAAGTTGGTACATTTGTATATATTTTTCGCCAGTTGTTGTTCTTGTCTTGCTCCAAATGTGTTGTGAATGAGAATATAAATTTCTTTTTGGTTGTGTATTGTATAAATGTAAAAATCTCTATGTGATATAAAAACAGATAAACTGTTTTTGATTGAATGATTAATGAATCAGTTTAAACAAATTGATCCTTATATTTATTATCAAAATTGTATTCTAAGAGGTCAGCAATATTAAAAAAAAAAAATCTTTGAGTAATCAAAGCAGTTGAGTATTGCGTGTGGTATCCATTAAATCCATTGAATTTTGTAGTACCAATTATGCACTTGAAAGTGAAATTAATATTGTTAATGGGATTTACGACTCTTGAACGTACGTGCGTGTTAAAAAAATAAAGTGTATGAAGAGTCGTTCATAGAATATGGATACGTATAACAATTATGGATTCTAATTGGTAACAAATGTAAATGTAATGAAATATTTGAGTGTAAACTGCTAATAACAAAACACTTGCAGTAACACTTAATTAATTTACCGGTAGACAAGTGGTAGTAGTATCTGTTAATAATAATTTTAGCACCATGTTGTAACTGCTATTACAAGTGTTAAAATATTTCTAACTAGAATGCAACTCTAAAGACTGATTGAATCATAAATAATATTATATCTAGGTATATAGATGGTACGTACAATTATAATAATATGAACTCAAAACAAGTTCTGATCAACCTTGCCAACTAGTGAATTCACAACAGTTCAAACTGAAATCAAATTATAATAATCAGCAGTCGCTAAATATTTCACATACAAGTTTTTATTTACAAAAGAGTCGTTGCTAGTCGTACTGATTAGGTATTATCTTAGAATTTACAAACAAGTGATCAAATGTTTATGTTACAAAAGGATTTTGTGCGACTTCTCTTATTTATTTTCTTTTAACCCGAGAACGTATACATTATCTATAATTTTCTAAAAGATTTTTAGACGTCTCTTAATAAACACGCATTACTTCGATATTTTTATTACATTAGATTCAGAAAGGTTTTTCATCTCGTAAGGATAATAATTTTATGATAAATTAATTAACTCTAAAACGATTCTGGAACTAATAAACACAGTGGTTTATTTTTAAATTTTAATCCAACATGGACATGGACAATTAATATCGCGAAGGAATTAATTAATAAACGATTTTTTAACAATAACTTAGGTACAAATCATAACTCTTTGAATTTACTGTAAATGCTATTCATAATCGCGTATTTCAACCAACGTAAATGTGCGCAAGTAGATAATTTATTATAATACTGTCATGTTTTCTTATTGAAGTATATTGCTCTAGATATCATTCAGTACCCGTAAACGACTATAGGGTGTTGAAGATGAGATTCAGGAAATAAAAGACGTTAAGCTTCCGTCAGCTGTACCATAATATATCTGATTGTATGACACGCTATTGTTCTTGCGTGTTAGGAGACACAACAGCTCACAATAATAATATTATTGTTCTAACAAGAATGTCGATGTTACATAAGTAATAAATACTTCGTCATTACAAAAATACAAATATCTTTTATTTAAAAATCTATATGAAATCGTTTACTTTACAATTAAGTTTAAGATAAAGTGGGTGTATGTACTGATAAATACAATCGCATATTGTATCAACTTCTGTCATAATTATTATACCTACTTTATAATTTATATTTAAACTAATCCTATATATCAACTTGTACAGTAATTTATGTTGGAGTATTTCTACTCTCTACCAGGATCAAATATTTAAGATTAATCTCATTATTGTATTGTTATATCAATACTTTGCTGCTGTAGGCGTAGGATTATAAATTAGGTGATGTTGTTTTGGCTTTTCTAGTTTGAATCGAGATTTCCGGGTCAAATTACTTATTGATAAATGAAGGTTTTTGTTGTCTAAAAAATCTCGACAAATTTGTTGCAATAACGAGGACAAATGGTGTTGGGTAGTTCAGCAGAGATAAATCGAGCGTGGCAAAGGAATTAGCTTAATCATGCCAGAAAAAATATACGTTCATAGGTACCTATGTATTTTTTTTACTTTTATTATCTTTGGTATATAATTGATTGAACCACACAAGTGGGTTAGACTGTCTATTTAACGAATTCTATACAATATTAACGAGCCATGAGAGTCTATAAAAGAACAGGAACATTATTCTCATAATACATTTTGTTTAAAGTATCTACACACCATGAATTTTTATATTAATAAAACGTAAACAAAGTATTTTTTTTTATGTTTTTATGGTTTCGAATAATTTATGGTTATGATATTTTTTGCTTGGGTAAGCTGCTTAGGTCAATTTGTATCCAAGCGGTGGTGAGCAATTATACGCAGATCTCACGTTTTACAATATATTATTATACCTACACTAAACATTACATCCTCACAAGCTAAGAGCGCGACATTTAAATTACTTTTTTATGACTCATTATGACATCCAAATTTATGAGTTTAAAATATTTTTCTAACTATTTCCCTTAGGAAAATGACAAACAGCAAACATTTTATCTATAACAGATTACTTTTTCAAAATCTGCATGTAGCATATAATTTGCTTTTATGAAAAGACAACGTCGAAGTATTTGTCGAAATTAAAACATTTGAACTACTTATTATGCTTGGTGTTTGAAACTGAAAATTTTGATATATTTTTTTCTTATTTTACATTTCTGTTTCAAATCAAATACATACTTTCCAACATATATAATTAGCTGAAGAACTTTAAGAATATATATTTATTTCAAGATATCTTTATGTTTGATGACAGGGCTTAGATTTATAAAACAATGTGATTCAAACATAAGGATGTGCAGTTGTTTATTAGTTTATCAGCATGCTTATATTTCTCTACAATCGAAAATGAAATAAAATGTCATTTGGCCTTAGATTTATCTTCCCATGTTTATAAGTTCATTACCCTTTTACACATCATTACATTATTTAATCATCTAACTAGTGATTCAATCATATAAAGTGATACAGTTACAATAATTATTTATATTATGATAAGTATGGAGGTAGGTGGCACGTTCGCTAATTAGGTCCCTGACTACGGTTGCCTAAATAAGATTAGCCGATGGCAAGAATTACATATATATCGAACCTTGCAAATAATAATAGTAACAACATGTAACTGTGACATAATAAAATTATTTACTGCACAACTTAAGGCTTTATCTATCTTAGGTCATAGGCAAACATATTCAATGCGTATGGAAATACCAGACGATATATCTATATAAAGGCATACAGTATTATCCAACCAAGACTTCATTTTCTACTAAAATTGTAACGATCGATAAGTACCTATTTGTTACAGTTTTTAACCATATTTAAATAATGTAAACAGAGTGAAATATGTACACAATACTCGTTAATATGTGGCTGATATTGGTTACTATTTTTCAAGATTATCACCACATCGAGGATTGACCAATTTTATGCAACAAGATGGTTTGTATTTAGAAAATGAGTATGCATGTTATACAAATCAATAATATCACGTGTTTCATATTATGTTTTAAGAGGAAATATCTCATGGACAAAGGATGAACAATATTTTTGATCTTCGTGATAATATGACATGATGTCCTATCATATCTTTATTTTTAGCTCGTTTGTTCAAAATCCTTTCATTATAAAATGCTTAGTAGTGTAGAAGAATAATTTTACGAACCGTCTTTAACATAATATATTATTATTATTATTCTTATCAACTGAAAACATCCGTTTACGGGTGTATGCGAGCTTAAAAGGTTTTATTATTAAACTTTATAACCGCTTACTGCATAACAAGTAAGTCAGTCAGTAAGATAAGTAGGTACACAGCACATAATAATAATAATAATATTATATTTGTATGAATGCATTCGTACCACTTTTGTATTTATAAATGTATGTATGAATAACGTCAAGGTGCGGAATATGATTAAAATTATTGCAGTTTTATTATAACAATTATTGTGCTGTTTAAAATGATTGAGGTGTGGTTTCAATTAGTTATTTTATACAGCTCTCATTTGTATATTTATGAAAATATATCTATTTTTAGAAAACCCTAAGTTTTAGACGAATCTTTTCATTATTCATTTTATTCATAGCTGTGTTAAAATGTACGTCTAATTAATATGTTTTATTGGCGACGTGCACGGTCAGGCGGGCCAGGGGTGGCCTGATATGGGATCTTATTTTTACAAAGACTAACATACCTAATTTATCCATTTTTTGGTCCCTGTGAGGGCTACCCCTGGCTCGCTCATCTGAGATCCCTATAGGGAGCCCATGATGAGTTTGATAAGAAGAAAGACTGATAAGACCATATATGTGATGTCCATAATGATTTATAATATATTGTGAAAATTGTAAGAAGGGAAATAAAAAACTTTTCATTTCATTTCTTTTCATTTTCATTTCATTTCATTTTCATTTCATTTCATTTCATTTCATATCATTTCAATTCATTTCATATATTTCAGATATATGCAGGTCTTTTGTAGATGTGGAGCAACTTGGCAAAGAATTGTTCTTCCTTTCTTTTCCGTAAATTTTCGAGTGTCATATAAAAAGCAGGTGTACGAAAAAATTAAGACATTTATATCTTAAATTCAGCGATGAAGTTTGCCACCCATCCCGAATGTCATAATTTTTTGTTGATTAGAAGGGGACAGCTTGCATGTTTGTTACACGCAAGTTAAAATTCATACTCGTCTTGTGGAATGTGTCGTGATGGTATTGTTTTTTTTTTTTTTTTTTTTATTATTGGCGATGCATCCTTGTTTGGATGATATCCGCCATTTATAATCATGGGTTTGTGATGGTATTGTCTTATGTATATGTTTTATACATATTTTATATGAAGGTTTAAAATTCAATGCACAGATAATTTAATATTTTGCGATACATTATTTACTTAATATTTAGTTTTATGCATTTCTCTACTGATAAATTTTCAATATTTATCCACTAATATTTCTATAGCCTCGGTAACACCAATAATATCTTCAGATAATCTTTTCTGAGGTCGATATATTCTTCTTTATTCATCTCATTCGATCATCATCATCTCATACAAGATTATATGGTTTCATGTGTTAACCCTGTATATTTTATGGAAATTTTGAATATTGAAGAGAAACATTTAGGTGCAGAGGTTTTTATTTAATAATACACTACAAATAGTGAAAAAAATATAATAGTAGGTACACTCCTAAAAAACATATAAATTATTACATAAGTCAAAATGAGAAATATATATACCAATCTTGATTAGCGTTGAGAAATATCTATTTACTTCAATTTGCTGTAACAAAACTTAGGAATTTATTTGTCTAAAAAACCAGCTGTCTAATGTTTTCATTTAAACAGATACTTGATGTAACTAGACTTATGTATCATTATCTTAGTTTAATTTAACTATAATTTTAATAAAGTAATTGAAAACAGATTATTTCAATTATATTTTTCAATTTGTATCACCTTGTATCTTAAATCGAGGGTATACAACCAAAATGCACTAAGTCAGTCTAGCGCTACAAAAGTTGTCAAAAACCATTCAAGTAATTAACATATTTCCTATGTTTAAATTTGTTTGCAAAGCCTAAAAGTCACTTACCAATATCATCTTAATTAAAGTTCAAACAATACATGGCGAATTTGTATTGATCTAAACACATTTTTTTTCATTTAACTGCCACCATGTCATCTCAAAACTGAAATGACTTAGTGCATTTTGGTTGTATACCCTCGAAATATTATAAAATGGGGTTGAGAATTTTTAGTTGTTTTGTTGTTTTTATTCATTATTTTCTTATTAAACCAGATACTGAAAATAATTCAATAATTTTTTTTGTATTCATTTCACAGCGGTCATTATTAATTAACTCGAACGAATTATTTCTCAATAGTAAAAACGGTCAAAGTATTAAAAATTACCGGAGAATTTATTATAATTTCTTTCATCTTGTGGATAACCTTTGAAAGCAATATTATTTCAATTATGAAATCAAGTGTTTTTTGTTCACAATCGGTAATTTAATTGAATGGTTTATTATGTTTTTAAGTTATTATTATTATGAAATGAAAACGAAATGAAATAAATTATTACTGTGAAAGAACAAATTATGTATATTTATTGCCTAATTCACGGCCAAAACCTTTGATATGTAGTCGTATATGATATAATTTAATATACCCGTAATCAAAAATATTAACAACAAGATACTTCACGATTTAGCAAATCAAAGTTCATACCAGTAAAGGATGATTAAAATCAATAAAGATCTTGATATATTATGATAAATTAATTTTATTGTAACTCATTATTTTCAACTTACAATGAGATATTTTAATAGTAATTCATTACTTTAATTTAATAAAAAAAAGTTATATTTGTTTAAATCTTATAATTATATACATATATGTAGAAAAAGTGATTATGACTGGGGTTGTAGAAGGGAGGAGAGGAAGGGGCAGAGTGCCAATAAGATGGAGCGACCAAATTAAGGAGGCCACACAGAGCTCACTTCACGGGGCCTTACACATGGCAGAGGATCGCTCAACATGGAGACAGATGGTCTACAGAACGAGGCATGATGTTCACGATCCTCAGGATTGAGGGACCGACAGAAATGATGAATGATGATGATGATATGTAGGTATATCATACCTAGACATCTCAACACCGCATTGTCCAGTGAAAGAACTCGCGAATATAAAATAATAATAATATAATAGAATATACGAGTATCTATGTCGGTACATAAAATAATTTTACTTCTAGATGAGCGGCATAAATAAAGATGTCGTTCAAGATCAATTCTTTTGATGTAACACAATTGATTGACGCAAGTGACAAAGCTTGATATAAATCGTAGGTAGATTTATGTCATTAGATTGAATGTTAATCTGTACATATAAACAAAAGGTTTTTTGTAGATGACAATAGGAAAATAGATTAACCTTTGTAAGCGTGACATGCGAAGGTCACTGTCGTTAATATATGTCACAGGATTAATATACATACAAACTTAATGAACACATAATTATCATTATAATTTGGCCGCTGGCACAAATAGCACTGTTCTTTCATCTACCAGGGTTCCGACGGGCTAGGCGTCCCTCTTTCACAATACACCATTCCTTTGATAATGACATCACAATAGCTAGATATGTCATGGAAATAGATTACTCAATTAGAATTATTGACAAACAACATATTTTCTATTTTTTATATGTAGAACTATTATGATCAATAAACGTGTCAATGCACGCCATCAACGACTTGTATATATGTAGGTGCATATTAGTATATGAATGTTGTGAATTTTCAATCATTTTCTAGAAAACTTTACTGTTTGTATCTTTGATAACTTAACGATCTTTTTACTAGTACAAGCATAACGATTTTTTTACCAGCCTCAAAGCAGAACAAACATATTGGCAAACTCCCCAGTAGGAAGAGTTATTCAAATATTTAATGATCTGGCTGGAGAAGTTAATATCTTTAACGTATGCAGAATTTATAAGAAAATTGAGGATATATTGTAGTTGTGATAGTTTGGATATCGTTTAGGGTTTTCTTCTGGGATCGCATTGGCTTTCAGCTGTAATAATCCTTCTAAGATTCGGCTTACTGTCAGTTATAATAATAATAATATTGAAGACATTGTTTTTTTAAATTGCTCTTTTATTTTTGGATGTGGTGACATAACCAGTCTATATCTATGCTATTTTTATAAAGTTTGTGCCTGAAATACAAATAAATTGTATATATTTTGCGTGATAACAATGTTTTCATAGCTGTTTCAATTATTTTTTAAAGTTGATTCGCATGAGTATTTTGTGCTGTTAGTGAATGCTAACTCTAGGATTGTATTAGATAATATAGTTACATACTATGTTACATAAAGGAAACCAATTATTCTTGTTTCTTTATACGATATGTTGAAAACATAAAATATAATGTAACTTAATATCCATACATTATCCTCCCACACTAAGCAGTCTTCCAACGTAAATCGTGCAAGTAGGTAACTCATTATTCTTAAAAGAAAATCATATCGCATAAAATGCTTCTTATGAACTGATTATGTACAATTATTTATTTGGTAATTTGTAACCCTTTACAAAAGGCAATTTCCTATTACAAAATTTGAAAGTCATAATGGTAATGTGTAAGCATGAGATTTTATTTACAGTGCTTAATATTATGTGTATGTGAATAAATATTTAAAAAAGTAGGTATGTATCTAGAGGCTGCTGCGAAACTCCATCTAAGGAATGAGTTTTGTAAGTTGATAATATTATTTATTATAATAGATCTTGTAGAATTTCTTGTCTGAATAGTTTTGTCTGCTGGAATTCACCAATAAGTCACCTAGAAGGTATAATGTTTTACACTATACCAAAACAGGCTGCAAGTGTTTTAATAATTAATTACTCCACTAATACACACACATCTATTATCATTATGCACTGGCTACTAATGACAAGTTAAATACTATTAAATATACAAGTTATGTACAAGTCCATAGTATTAGATTAGTGTACCTACTGTTGTAGACCAAGTGAGCGGCTAATGATTTGATTAGATAGACAACTCGATAGCCTTCTGGAAATATAATCTCAAACTTTATCATATTTACTTCTGTAATAAAATGCTTCAAATATAAACACATTCTGATCATGAACAGTTTTAAGTATAGGGCGAATATCTCCAAATTTGTAAAAAGGAATTTCAGAGTCGCTGCACCAACTGCCTGTAACAGATTGCTCATAGACTTGAGAGAAAATTAGTCCACCATTACATTTAAAACCGAGTTGAAAACGCAACCGTTCAGGAGACGGCACGGCCCCCTTAAGATAGTCACGGATCATTAAACGGCGTCATATATAAATTGTCCAATTATTATTATTATTATTTATTAAAACTTTCACTTCCCTGAAACTATACGCGTTTTATTTTCAAAATTAAGAAATTTGTACATTATTCATTGAGAATTTGATATTTTACGTTTATTTTATAATATTTTTCAATTATATAACCATTAAACAAATGTATTGATCATTTAATGTTTCATTTTTTAAATCACATTATTATATACATATATAAACTTAGCTTAATTAATTTTAATTTTTACATCTACGAGTGTAATTTTAATTAAATCAACGTTTTTTTTTTAAAATCGTTCATGTTATATTCATTTTATTCATAGCTTTACGTTAGTTTTTTTTTTACCTTAAGTGTTATTAGATTTTGTAAGATTAAATATAAAGATGTTTGTTTTGTTCATTGTCTGTTTGCTATCCAGAAAACTGTAGCTGACTGTAGGGAGCACAGGGCAGAAACCAGCCTCCTCCATTCAGAGACCTCTGCGCCAATTGCGTCACCTCTTTCCACGACATTCCTTGCGCTCTGATATCGTTGTCATATAGGAACGGTGTATTGTGAAAGAGGGACTCCCGGGCCGACGGAACCCTTGCGGACGGAAGAACAGTGTTTTTTTTGGCCAACTATCATTGGGCATTCTCAAAGCAAAGTCTATCTTACAATATATAAATTAAGAAATATGTATACATACATTGGCATTGTATTAGGTAAAGGAATGAAATTAAAAAAATGTGAAACAAAATGGAACAAATCACATTTTGATACGATTAAGATAAACCAACTTTAAATTTAAATTATATTTTATTGTGATACTAATCAAATACTACACAAAAAGTTTCATAGTCAGCGAATGTTACAGTTTATCAATCGAATGCAAAATGTATAACACAGCACAGTAGGTACATAATAATTATAAGATATTATATTTACAGAAATCATATCACCTACATTTAGCAGTCCCGCCCTGTCCTTGAAAACATATTATATCTACTTTTGGACTTGTTTTAGGACGGATACTTTATTTGTTTTATGAAGTGTTTAATACACTTACCTCATATCATGTTATTATATTATATTATTACGTACCTTATATGTTATATGTTTACAAGCGCGGGTAATATTTAACAATACCGGACGCTATAAATATTGCGATATTATTTTGATAAATGGTTGAAATATATTTTTTTAATTTTCATTTATGTCCTAGAGTTTATGTCAGGGACGTGAATAAATTTACCCGAATGTATGAACGATGTTATTTTATGTAAGATCGCAGTAATGAATACACATATTTTATTAACGAATTGTACATTTTCAAACCTTGCTGTTTTTAAATGCTAGTGACATGAAATAATCGGAGTGAAATTTAGCACGGTAGAAAAAAAACTCTCGAGTCTTTTACGAAAGTTTTTTGAACGAACATACTTTAAACGGTCGATAAGCATCTCTGCACTGCTTTATATTAATGCGAACTTTGGGTTAAGTTATTTAAAGTTTTGCTTTGTACTAAACCGCTACAGTTTGTCTTATATAACACAACAGTCTTACTACACACACACTAGCTATATGTTGTACGCGAATAACTGAAATATTCGTGACCATGTTGAAAAGATACTCATACGCAACACTTTTGCGGCCGGTTCCATAAAAATTATAAAGTTTTTTTTTTTATATTTTTAGTGAAAAAACACTTCCAGTAGTAACGGATGGTAACAAACATAAATTTGACATTGCAAACTTTATCTTTATGAAACCGTCTGTTAGTTACACTAAATAAATTTTCTGAACCGTATACGTGCTGCAACTAATTAAGATGACTAGCGGTTACCTACTTACATGCAGTTAACGTCAATTATATTAAAAGTAAATAATTTTATTCCCCAGCAATCAAATCATACATATCTACTCAGAAGCGATTTATTCATATTACTCGATTCTTGAACTGATGTCTTTCGTTCAGATAATTATTACTACAAAATATATAAGACGTGTTAGCCTTTACTGATTGAAATTATTTCTTTTTTGTTACAGAGAGCAGTACATATTCAACGTATTCGAAGCTATCGTGAGTACGTTAGAAACCAAACTGCAGAGGATAGAAAATCTCGACAAGGCCGTTGAACACTTGATGAGAAGAGTAGAGGCACTCGATTCAAGAGTTAATGATAATATTGACAAAACAGATGACATTATTACGAAACTCCGAACAATTGATCTTAAACTTTTCCATCAACAACCTCCACTATCAAACTCGAGAGGAGCTCTAAAAGATGCTTTACAAAAAGGCGATAAATCAAGAGAAGGAGATACCTTGGATATGCGTTTGGTATCGCTCGATCAGAAAGTTTCAGATATTGACTCTAAACTAGTAGGCTTGAAAAATCAAATAGATAGCAACTTCTTACCTGTAGATGATATAAACGCCGAAGCTAGTGAGAAAAAACCAATTAGTATGAATGTTCTAGAAATCACTAAAGCGATGAATGCTGAAGTAATTAATCACATAACTAAAGAGTTAGATCTATTGAGGACAGCTACTGGTAATGTTGATAGGAAACTACAATTCCACATAAACCTTGTCTCTGAAAATCTTGGAAAAGTTTTAAATATTGTAACAGATGTTCACAATGCCGTTATGGAACCAGAAGTTACCAACCCTATTTTAATAAATGCCACTTTCCCCAAACCTTCGAAACACATTGCAAAGACTAGTAAGTTAGATAATCTGGTGAAGAGAATGCTTCCAATCATAAATGTCTCAGAGAAAATGGACGAAGTATGGGATGTAGTAGTAGGAACAAAGAGTTCTGTTGATGATCTTGTTCCCAAATCAGATGAATTACTTACACAAACACAAAGGCAGGAGAGAGCTATTGGACAAATCCACAATGATCTTAGAGTTAAGGCTAATTTGATAATTGAAAACTTGGATAGCGTCGAGAAAAGATTGAAGAAACATGAGGTAGATGCCGCTAATCTTGTATCTCGTCCTGTACCTGCAGAGTTACTCCTCGATCCAACAATTGATCGCCTGGTGGAATATGACTTAAGTCGCTACAGCGGTGAAGAGCCTCCAATTGCAACCGCCATACCAGTTCCAACCTCATCTACACCACCCACGGTACCCGGAGAAACAACACCAGTTATGACAACAGATACCAGGTCAGTCTAGAACATTAAGAACTAAGCAATGCATTGAAACTAGGTTTATACATCTGTAATGTAGAAAACACATAAAGGATTAGTACCTAATATAACCTGCTATAGGTACGATGTGTCGTTACGACTAAATATAATAGTTTTGTAACATTGTACTTCATTCATACGAGTATCCATATATTACATACATTTTATGCTTACGTAGTTATATCGATGCAATATTCATTCTCATATTGATTTCTTGAATGAGATGAAACGAGATGATGCATGAACTTCTCATCTCATCTCGATAGAATCGTGTTGTGTAAATGAATCACGGCCATACCAATTAGCTTTAGAATAACAGTATCAAACATCGAGTCGGATGTGTTCGGACATTTGAGACGCAACACATCCGAGATAATAGGGATCTAGTTAGTAGATATTAGGTAAGTACCAACAATAACCAGCACACTTGATATTGACGTGTGAATGGTGGTATGGTGAATGTAATGACATGGAGAATCAATACATCATAAGAACACATCGCACACTGTTGTTGTACCTATACTTGAATTAATAATTCAAGAACCTCTTACAATATAAATTTATATTGTCGTGAATTTCTTTTTATAAGTATTTATTAAAACCATTAATAAGTTTGTGTTTGTCAAGTGAATTACATTACAGGTTGGAGAGAATGTAGCAGACAATTAACAATGTACTAAAATGCCGGAGAAATTCTGGTACGTGATAATATTTCTGTTCCGCAGTGTGAGATCATGAAATAATAATATGTAACGGAATATAATAAAGACGAATAAGATAAAAAATAAATAATAATAAACACTTAAATAAATAATGATAATTCTCCCTCTTTAATGCTTAAATGTGTTATGCTCATAACTTGTGGATCAGTCACCTCCCATATTATGGACATTACATATTGTTGTATAATAACAATAATTATGTGTCTGTGGTAAACATCACATATTAATTTATCATCATAATATTATAAACTGTTATAGCTGCCACTTGCAAAGACACTTAAGTATATTTCTGCTCTATTTGTGTTTGGATTATTGCATGTCGAATGTTGTTGTGTTGTTATTTTTATTATTACAGTGTTTACCCTTTACACTTATGCACGAGAAAATGCATTGCTTTCCGATTTCTATAATATGTATTACCTTTGTCTTAGGAAATAATCGACAACGCCGCATGATGAAACAATAATATACACTTAAAACACATACACAGCATGCATTTTTAGTAAATTATTATAATGTGTTTGCTTATTGCGTAAACTTTTAAAAATGTTTATAAATAGTAGCTTATATGAATTATTAATTAAAAATAACTTAGCTTGCGAATATTGTAAAAAAGAATGAACGAAGTGAGTGATTGGACCTTTTTTTAAATAATGTTACATATTATTGAATTTGTTGAAAATAAATGAAAAACGTTTTTTCACCATGTTATTAACAATAATATATTTCGTGAGACTATTAATAATTGCGTGGCGATATGTACTTTGTCAGATTTGTACCTGCTTGCTATAATGTTGTACTATGTTTTAAGAATAAGTCTATAATAATAAGTTTATCGATTTATATTATAATATGTAATGTTATCATGCATGCGTTTGTTAATGTACCTATGTAAGAAAGTCTTTTAAAATATTAAACACAATTCTAATGTAATTATTTTGAAGGTTACTCTGTCAATAGCCACTGTGTTGTATATAATTATATGTCTACATTATAATGATACTTAATATAAAATAATTGTTAAAGAGCAGCGAACATGGTTCAAATTGTTTGAGATATTTCGAAATATCCTATGATAATGTTTTAATATTATAATGATCATACGATGCATTGACCGACCGACGTATGATAACAGAATAATAATGATTGTAGGAAGGAAATGTTGCTTTTTAGATTGCTAGTGTTATAATATTTATTTACTTATTTTTATTTTCAGGTTTAACCATAACACTAATTCGAGTTGATAATAATATAATTTTTGCACTAATTGGTATATAATTATATTATTTACAAGACACCAGTAATATTTTAAAGTTATCTTGTAACGATCGTTACTCAATGTGAATGAAGAATGTTGTGATATGAAATTTTCGCTTACTACATACAATTCCGCATTGCATTTTTCATTTCATTACAGTTGTTATATATGTAGGTATATTATACGACCTATATATTGCATATTATATCTACTAAATAAAATTATATAATTCCTTATAAATTCTGCATATGAACACTAAAGTCTCTTAATGAGGAATAATATCATCGAAACTTATAATTATTTTGACAAATAATCAAGATTACGAACTTTATATTTATAGACAGACCTTACAGAAAATAAAAGGCTCATATAAGGGATAAAGAGTGATGTATAAAAAGTGAACAAAAACACACTATCCCCTCTGGTAATTGAATTCACAATCCCTCCGTCTAATAGGTGAATGAGTAAATCACTAGTCTAACCTATTTGAAAAGATATCGATAAGGTATACGTACATATGCGGTATATCCATGAGTTGAAGAATGAACTGATCAGTTATATATATTTTTGTATATTTCAAGATGAAATATTTTGTAGTATTTCTTTAAAAATTGAAAACAATGAAATTTCATTCTTATGATTCTTGGACAGTATATGTGTGGGTGAACATAATTAAACGACTTATAATGATAACTTAGAAATAATGTTCTCATAACTGTCATACTATGTATAGTTCTTACCATTTACTAAAATACTTTAAATCGATGATTCGACATGACAAAACTATGCAAATTTTCTTTATACATATAATCCGTAATTAATCATATAACTTTGTTTATTGAGAAAGCTTACAAATACCGCTCAACACATAAATATACACCAACATTCACTCAAATAATAAAAGATTAGGAAACATTTCATCGCCGTAAAATTATTTAACTAAACAGGAAAATAAAACTAAGTATATAATAATGTAATTTATTATTCGCAATTAAATTCTAAAAATATCTTAATTATGAACTAAAACCAAATACAATAATAATTATTTGAATGTTGTTAAATCGGATCACATTAATTATTTATAGCCGCCGAATGAAGAAATACAAATAAAACAACTGCCACTAAACAACGTGATAAGTGGTAACATTTTATTAATTTTCATATGAGCCAATAAAATTATTTAATTTGATTTCGTCCATATTTTTTATTTATGTATAGTAGATAGCGCATGTAAAATTGTTTTTTGTTTATTTTTTCTTTATTATATACAAAATGTGGAATGTGTACGTATTTTTATTCATTATTGTATAATTATTATTTACCAATATCGCGACAAATCGATAAAGTATTTCTATACCAATATAAATTAATGGCGATATACTTGGTGCTATGTAATATCAATGAAAAATATGATAACCTAGTTTGACTGATCAGTATATGAAATTGGTTTCAAATAAATAATACACCCAGTATTATTATTATTATTAAAGTCCAATGTTCACTACTTGATATATAAATCTTTACATCGTGTTTTGTTGTTCTTATGTAACTTCCATTACGGATAATTATAATCCTTCACAGTTAAAATCAGTAAAATTATTTTTTGTATGAGGCAATTCCACCCAAATTATAAACAAGGTAAGTGAAAATTATAGGCGAAACAATCAATATTCGTATCACCACGTGTTTTTTGTGTTTTTTAAACTATTTATAACTCTCTTATTAAATTTAAACCTTTTTCTTTTTACTGACCCTTTCATTATTTCTGATTGTAATCAATGGCCTCCTTTTGACACGACTAATTTATTTCTTTTAAAAGTTGTTTGTATTTATTTCGTTTAATTTGAAAATCGATGTTTATATAAATTTGTTATTGAAAAACCTTAAATCATGAATTCGTGAGGTGAGAATAATAATTATGTATTATGGAATGAATAGAAAATGACTTCATATTGCAAAGCAGTTTTTAGAGATGGATAGACAGGTGTCATTAAGTATATAATAATAAGGAATACCCAAGTATTTCCACACCTTTCATCAAGCAACAACGCCTTAGTTGGGAAATAAACAAACAGTAAGTTTTATAACCACACTTTTACTTCCTGTTAGTAAGATTCCAATTGTGGTCTGTAATGAGACTTACCACATAACATTTCTCAGTAAGACATTTAGTAATGATTCACAGGGACATGTCATGAAAATACTTTCTTGTAGCCATTTAACAAGCAATAAAGAATATTTGTTAATATAATATGACACTCAAGCACTTGGTATCAAACTGAGAAAAGTCATGACTAAATTCGCAATACATTAACACATACCCTACTCGAAAGTTTAATAGCGTTTTTTAAGTTTTAAAATATAAGATAAAAGTATTTGGATCAATAATTTACACAGTCATCTTCAGTCAGCTCTAGACGAGTTTTTTTAAAAGTCTAATAAAGTAAAAAGTTTGTAAAGCTGTGAATATAATCACGAAAAATAATCATATTCTAATATCGTATGAATTTCGAGTAGGTATTTTTACTTAAGTACCTACTTCATCTATTTTTACCAGAAATATCTTAAAATTTGAGCTTAAAAAGGAAAATATATTTAATAAAACTGTGAGTAGGTATTGACAAATCTAGTAGAAATGAATTGAGGTTTGCCACCAGTCCTAAAATTATATTGCCACAGATAGGACAACTTGCATGTGTTGCGTTCAGTTAGCCCGCTGGTTACTCCCCTAGCGGGAAAAAACCGAATGCATTTAGCAGAATCAGCAGGGCTACTCTTGAAAAAACTAAACACGATCTTAATCTAGTCTTGATCTTGATCATACGACGCACGAAGTGCGGTGTTTTTGACCATAGTCCCTTCGTGCGTCGTATGATCAAGATCAAGACTAGATTAAGATCGTGTTTAGTTTTGTCAAGAGTAACCCTGCTTGTCGCAATGAGATTAGTTCCGAAATCACAACATTACATACGACTAGATATTTACAATGACTAAAGTATCTAATAACAATATATCATTATTCTAGAACCAATAATATTGTTTCGTAAGCCTATACACACTTCACACTGATCTTATCTCATGTTAAAACGATTACAATAGAATCGAATGATACATAGAGAAAAAGTAAATAAAACAATAACTTCGTAATACACACTTAGTTATAAAAAAATATGTAATATTATATTAAACACTTTTCTATTCTTTTCATAACTATTAAAACAATTTATTTCTAAATATCATATTTCTTAACATTCACCCGTAGACTTTTACTTTCTTCATGTTTAAACTCAATACTTATGTTGCCTAAATATTTACACTAATTAATGAATTAGAAAATATTACTTTTAGAATATCTATGAAAAGTGAGAACTTACGTTTACGACATACCGTCATAGTTACGTTTGATTGAATAACATTCCACATATCCAAAAAAATATAAATATTGTATCGAAATATGTATCTTTAATGCGCTTTGAAATATCGGGTTTATTTATATTCAAATAAATATTGTTCTTCCATTTATTAAATATATAACCTTTCATTTTAATTAATAGCATAGAATAAAACTTTATACGGTTTCCTAAAATAGTAATAGAAAACGATTTGGAATGCCATTCTAGGAATTCTTTGTGTTTAATTAAATTATCATGCAGCTAAAATGAAGAAGGAGAAAGATTCCAAAGTGTTCAAATGGTTGAATGAATGTTGAAATATAAAGTTTTAATAGAAAGAATATCGTAGGTCTGCATTCAATATAAAATATGAAAATTATTCAATTTGTTTTTATGATTTACTTAGTGGTGTAGAAAGAATTCGCGTTCACGTGAATGAACAGCGAATGCACAAGCATTGTAATAATTCTTCATATAATTATTTTTTGTGTGATTAATTAAAATGCTGTCTTGCTGGAGAAAATGTTTTTTTGTTACAGTAGAGGAACTACTCCGCCTATAACAGTAACTCCATCTAATGTCGGAGGATCCACAGGAGGAAATGGTACAAATACAGCAAGGAAAGGAGGTGTTATCTTCCCCAGCGTAAAGAACAAACCATCCATTGCCAATTCAACGTTTACAACTGAATTACTTGCAGCTAACTATAAAGACATTCGGGTAAGAAAACACGTTATGCATTACCTTTGTATTTCATACTAACTATTAATACTCGTATTAGAACAGTTCAAAGTTCTTGTTAACTCTTGGAAGAAGAATCTAGGCTATTGAAAACCTCAGACGGATAAATAGTAGGTAGGTACTCTTTTTGGCCAGGTATCATTTAACATTTCCAATAGATGACTCGCTATCTCTCCCGTATCATAGAGACTACGGGTATGTTTATAATACATCAGGTCGCAACATATTCATAGCACCCGACATTCAATATTTCCCTATTCCATATAAGAGCTTATATTTACGTTTTTCTCTTAAAGTTTGTCATGTACTTTCATTCAGGATATGTACAACGGTTTTATGATATTCTATAATATTTTTTTTTATGAAGATTAGAATTAAGATGATGATGGATGATTCATAAAAGAAATTTAACAGTCCTTTGACATTTGAAACAATTTTGATAAAAGGTTGATAGTAATATTCCTGTAAATTCGTTGATGGACTGGTCAAATTTGTTAATAACATGTTTCATAAAACCAAAGCCGTAAAACTAAAAGTCGTATCGCGAAAGTTTGACATGAATATCTAAATATTGTTATTCAAGGGATTGTTTGACTGTGTACTACGTAAATCGATCACTCTTATTACATTATTATGAAGTAAAGAAGATTGTTACATACAACAGTTGTTGTCCACTGACTTAATGTTAGATAATAGTAGAACAGTTTTCAACACAGAATTAGAACTATATTCAGAATTGTTTCCACGTCTAGCAAATCTGAGTGACATTATTTCATAGCTATCTAACATAGGTAACTTGTATGAATACTGTCAACTTTAGTTGAATAAGGTAGGCACATGCATTCACAGTAACATATCAATAGAAATAGATACTTACGAATAATAGGTAAATTGTATTTTCAAGGTATATTGTATTTGCCTCTGGATTTATTTGTTATCGTAACGAAATGTTAGAGAAAGGACTGATGTCATTATGTAATTGTAATATTGCATATTGTTCTATGCCTGTACATGAACTGTTGTTAAATTTTAATGCATGTAAGCATGTATTCAATTCTAGCATTACACGTTTATTAGAAGAGAGTATTTAATATATGAAATTGCATTGTATATAATTATATTAGAAACTTTTATCTTTGATTATATTATTGTTAGTAGGTAGGTATGTGTTTATTATAATGAAGAGTTCCTTGCAAGTATTAAATAATGATAATAACAAATAAATACAGTTACTCTTGTACAAAATCGAATAATTATAAATATAAGCGATATTACAATATTTGTGATAGGTACGGAATAAAATTATACGTAATTCACAACTTTCACGTAAAATAAACCAAACAAAAGTTTTAGTGCAATAAGAATAATAATAATATTAATACTCGTTCAAAGTATTAATATTGTTTAATGTACTTTTACATTCATTGTAGTTTTGATTGTACGTGAAATAATAAATTAACTGAATGTTGTTTCTACATTTATGGAAATTTAATAGTATTCGGACACACAAAAAAGAAACAAAAAGTAACAAAATTATCCAACACACTAATAATAGTATCTATAGTTTGTTCATTCGCTTGTCGCTTGTAACCAATAGGTACACATAAGTTCTTTGCTCGTATATTTTTTCTGTCAAAATTTCTTATTAAAAAGGTTTAATATATGTTTTCTATGAAGCATCCGGCAAAGAATTGGTTTCCCACACTCTTTTCCGTAAGTTTTTGAGTATCCTGTAAAAGGCGGGTGTTCGAAAAAATGAAGACATTTTACATCTTAAATTCAGTGATGAGATTTTCCACAAGTGAATGGACTTGAGAAGAATAGAATAGAGATTTTTCACCCATCCTGGATGTCTTAATCTTTTGTTGACACGCAGTGGACAGCTTTGATATTTATTGCATGCGGCTGATCTGCTGGCTACCCTATACTTGTGAGATATGCGGTGATGGGATAGTTGTAGGCATATATTGGTAATTAGATCCGATAGAGCTTTTGTGAAACGGTATCTAAATTATAATTATAACGTAAATAAAAAATTGTTATACCTTTAGACATATTGAACACTAAAAAACATATTAAATCTAAAATGATGAGTTTTACAATATAGGTATACCCAGATTTCATAGTTAAACAATAGGCTTAAATCGCTTAATACAAAATATTTGAATTTGAAACGGCAATTTATTTAGAATATCTGAAATATTGTCATCAAAACATGGACGATGGTCATCTACTAATTCGTCAACTGATGAGGGATGGATGTAGTCCTGAAGACCTGATTCAAGGAAATGTCTAGGTGATGTTTGTTACCCCTTATTGGAGTAGAAATACTTGGGCTGGATTAGAAATATATCTAACATTTAACAAAGCTAGGTGAATAATCTAGTTTTGTGATATAATAGTATTAGCACGGTTGTCAATATAATTGTCTTTTTTTAACCAAAATAAAAAATATTGTTTAATGGCGTTGTAGTTTAGGGGAGGATTTTGTCGGGGGGAGCCCTTAAGGCAAATCCTGAGCCCTCCCTTTGAATTTTTCTTTTATTTCGTTGAGTCTGGATGATATAGGAGCTCAGCTCTTAAAACATCCAGGGGAAAGTGGTGGGAAAACCCTTAATGTTTAATGGTGTTGTCTTGATACAAAATGTGTTGAATTATAAGAAACTATTTTATTTGATTACAACAATAACTTTTATCGACATTTCCGAATAAACGTTAAAATAAAAGTTATCAGTTCTTAGAGAACCTATTGTTTTTCATGATACCTATAAATAACGTTTTTATACGATTTAAATTTTCTACATTGTAAAATAATGTATTCTAATAAAATCACAGGTTACTATTTTCTAAAACTTTTAAGTTATCTGGTAATGCATATACCTACTGAAAATATGAGGGATAGGATGTCTGTAATGATATTATGTTTAGAGAGGATTTTGTCAAGGGAGTTTGGAAAACTCTGTATTCTCATATTCGATAACTCTGGATCATATAAGAGAGTTACTCCTTAACACCTGTACCGGAACAAAACAATATAGACATATTGATTTGTCGGGGCTCCATCGCATATATGATGTACTTCTTAAAAAAAAAGCTAGGACATAGATGTATTCCAGACTTCTATAGTCACTTCAAATCAAATCTTCAAAGTAAAATTTTTCTATATTTACTAGCTAGTTATACCTAAAACATTGTAGAATATAAACCTGAGTCTTCAAAATCTAAATTGAATATGTCAGAATAACATATAGGTATGTGGCATAATATAACGCGTATAATCTTTTAAAGAAAAGAGTAGATATTATATTGTTGCAAATTGACAAAATGTGTTCGTGACATCAAAATAAGATTGCATTTTTAAATAATCTCCAAAAATGTCATTAAGAAATAATTGTTAAAAAGGTTATCTGCATACATGGTGGAGAATTTCAATTGTTAATCTCTCCACACGAAAATTCCCATCTGCCGTTGCAACATACTATTATCAAATTGCTTAGGTACTTTCCTCTACCTATCGAGGTACCTACCTACTTCATATTGTATAATTTTATTTCGGACTACCTACCGTCACAACTGTCATAACTTTATTGTCATTTATTTGAGTGTCTACGTGAATATTTGTAATAGAATATACTTACTTGTAGTACACATACGTACCTAATACATAAAAAATATGCATCAGAAACATTGTTATCGTGTGTGAAAGATATTCTCTATACAGATTGAATTTTCAAAGTGAGAATAATACCTTATTCTTAAAACAGTTCAAAAAATCTACAATCGATTGTTTGATTTCTATAATTGCAATCGTGTACTTTTTCTCTCGAAGTTGTTGTACCCAATACTAAAAATTAAAATACAAATTATAAAATATGCAGGTATATTCTTTTCCTATAGTGTGATTATATTTGATGACTGTCATACTATCTCTAGTAATAATTGTACGACTACGTGCAGAATTTTTTTGTTTTGCAATATTCACCAATCAATATAAATAATGACAACATAATAAGAAAAATTCCAATATTAAAGATTATGATATAAATACATTATTATAGCATATCTCAAGTTTCTATAGGTAATAATAAATTGCTGCGGAACACCCTCAGTCAGTTACAGTCTAAGGTGTTACCGCTTTCTCATTGATAGGTATATGACATTTACATTTAATGTCTCGCAACGGACACCAAAGTTCTGTGACTTCTGTGTACAATTAATTTATTGAAAAACGTTTAGATTTATCTAATAAACTACTCGATACTTTGATATCTATCTGCTTTATAACCTGCGATATAATGCAGTAAACAATTTGTATTCCGTTGCATAAAGGCAATAAACTATGTATATAAAACCTGTATTTCGCAAACAGAATTGTATGTTTTAGTGAATAACCGCTTGTGAGATAGAAAACAAGATCAGAACATAAACACAAATGACAGTGTTTTAAGTTTTATAAGGCTATAATATGCTATAAAAACACACAACTAGGTATGAATTATTTCTAGCAAAGAAGGCAATAATCACGTTTCTGCAATCAGAAGAGAAAATTGTTTGGAATTATTTAGAGTAATATCTTAGTGTAGGTATCAGCGTTCGTATTATTATTACAGTGCAGAAATCTACCTAATATGTCTAATAATAACATTATATTGCTATTGTATTTATCAAGTGACTCGTACACACCAGTCAAGTGGTTGTCATGAGCAGAGGCGGCCGGCAATATGTATTTGCGGGGGTTCGGTAAAAAAAAAACATCCTTATAAAGAAATTCTACCCTTCTCTCTTTACCATTAGCGAACACTTCATTTACTCTGGTATTTTCTGTTCTTAATGTATTCTACGTTTAATTCACCCATTTTAATAGTAATCTATAAGCTAAAACGATAATAATTAATATTATATCAATTTTATATAGGTATATCGTAGATTCTTTAAATTGCATGTAACATGTTGATATAAGCGCGCTCGAATACAAAAAATCTTACAAATAACTAATTATCTGCATAACACAATCGCGACTAGCGGTGACTGTCTATAGAAATTTTACCACTAAGTAATAAGTAATAAGAGTGTATACGGCTGACCTATGAACCTCACGACGTCAATCTATGCATTTTGACACGCTTGGTAGGTACTAATTCATCGCGTCCACATAACTAATAACAGGAATCCCTTCACATAAAAAAAAACACACTAGTCAAAAAATTTCCGTCAATGTACGACAAAATGCTACAAGGCGTATCACTTACTCCTTTTTACGTGTGAGCATAGTTGTGTTCAATGCTCAAAATGTCCCATATATTTTTAAAATCTCCATACAATCTTAGCACCACGAACTTAGTATTGAAGTTTTACGAAATGTATGGGTTATCGGTGCGATATTAGATTTTGCACCGTTAGTTCGCTCAACATCCGCACTAAAATATTCTAACGAACAGTAGCGCTGCATGTTGCAAAGCAATAGTGAATGTGATGACTGTGTTGTTCATATGGTAACTTGAATAATATTATTATTTTGTTCATGGAAAAATTTATTAATATTTTTTTTTATTTTAATTATTACATATTGTTAGGTTTCTATCTTTTAAATTGGGGGTGCGTTTGAACCGCCGCTCATTATCATAGAGCCGCCTCTGGTCATGAGTTAAAGCAGAGCTAATCACATTTCGTTTTGGTTATTATATTTATTATGTAGCTATTACAATCATAAACTATGTAGTCAAATTAGAGCTTGAAACGGAAGTATTTTAGTATGTATGTACGTACCTACAGAGAATAACGTTATGCTAACTCGTATTTCGACATTTCTTCTATACCACCAATTTAATAATTACATACCTACTATTTAAAGATAGTGATCAATGAAATGTTCAAATATGATATGATTTTATGTAATCAATACCTAATTGTTATGTATGCTTACAGGGTTACTCATGTATTGATCTCCTGAATGCTGGAATGAGAGATTCTGGAGTCTACTACTTACAAATAAGAGGCACAACTTATTGGTTCCTGAAAGTCTTCTGCGAGCAAGATGTGGCTGAAGGAGGCTGGACGGTGAGCATTTTTTTTAAATAAATTTTCTAAATACATAAACACAATATAAAAATAATAAGTTTATGAGTCATTTGGTTTAGCATTTTTTCTAAAATAACGTGTTCAAATATTCTTTTTACCTACCGAATATGATATCGAGTCAGGCAGATTTTCTAAAGCAAAAATAATTTATTCACAATTATTATTTTAAATGTTTGGTATTTAATTACAACACTCTTAAAATATTTATTTATCACGTAGTTTCTAATTCACTTTGTTTACATAACAAATCTTACAATTGTTTAGACTTATACATACCTACCTACTGCCAGTGAGTGAAACATCTAATGGGAACATAATAGTGTTTTTAAACTTATCGACATATTAAATGAGATTCACTTTACGTCGATGTTTTTTACTCATCAATTTATCACTAGACGATTTAAAAATATAAATACGTCGTAAGGGCAAGTAATGAAAATTCTTCATTGAAGGGAGTATAAATAATAAATCTAAAATATCTACTGATTATTTTATATTTTCTTTAAAATAATTATAAATAAATAATGTTATACTGTTTACCAAAGTAATATAAAAAAATTTAAACCATTTATTCTTGAAGATAGCGATGAAGTTAACAAAGGGAATATATTAGGTACAATAGAACCTATTAATATTTACTTATTATGAAAAATGAAACGTAAGAGTAATTGCCAACAATTTTTGTATTTATTTATATGATACGAAACTTTTTATAATATCACAATAATATATTCCTACAAAACGCTTTCGTCTCTCGGTAAATCTTTGCCGTCGAAGGGATTTGTGACTATGCTCCGTTTTTGACTACCTGTAGTCAAAAAGTTATCAAAATATGGTATTCGTGTGTGGGAATTGCAATAGCATTTGTGGGAAAAAATTAACTCTAACCTTTTTTTACAAAAGCATAAAAAAATTAGCTACTTATATATTTCATATATTATATCTATATATTGGCTGCATATATCTATATATTGGACTTCATATCAATAACATAACCGACAAAGCTACAAAAGTTCTTGGTTTCGTGCTAAGACATTCAAAACATTTTCGTGAGCCTAATACTATTGGGTTGCTGTATGATTCTTTGGTTCGCAGCATCTTGTTGTTTTGCTCTTGAGTGGCTTTATAAGTAATCCAATGATTTTGAATGAGTTTTGTATCTACGTCCCAGTATCGTTCAATCGTTCTCGACAGCATTTACTTTTTTTACCCCCATGGTAGCAGAACGAACATAATACCAAACTCTCCTGTCGGAAAGGCTAATTTGAATGTTCATGTCGATATTTTCAACATAACATACAATGACTTATCGCCAGGATAGAGATTCTCCTTTGATTGTCTCTTTTTGATGATATCTTTTTTTTTTCTTTTGTTTTTTTCATTTTTCCTGCTGAGACCGCCTTGGCCAAAAGCTGTTATGGTCTCAGTGCAAGGTGATGTTTTTATAATAATAATAATATAGGCAAAAAAGGCCTCTCAATCTTTTCTATTAGTTTTCGAGTACCCTGTGAAAGGCGCGTATTCGTTAAACATCAAATTATAACATCAAATAACAACTAACATGTTCAATTCTGAAATACCATCCATGGGTATATACCATTCATCTTGTACGTCTTAATATTTTACGGACACGGAGAGGACAACTTGTGTGTCTATTAATTATATACGGTGATTCTATTGGCTAATAATAATATGCCATGATGGAATAATAGGTAGATAAATATTTTATTGTTATTTCAATGTATTTATTTATTCTCAAATTGATTTTCTGGTTTCATTTTAAATCGAATAATAAATAAACACATGTATCTTATAAAACTAGTTCATCATCGTTAAGTTAACACTTTATCTAAGACAGCTTCTTCCTTCCACAATATATTATATCTTCGTTACACTTCAATGAACAAGTTCTTTGAAGTGTTAAAATGTCGGATGTTTCTAGTCAATCCACCTACTACTGTAATAAACAAGAAAAAATAATATTAATACCCAATTCTATATAATGTGGGAATATCTCCAAGAACATTCAATTTATAATATAATTATTGGTAATAATTACGTCTCTAGATTCACAATCAGCGGATATGATAATATAATAAAGACAATGCATAAACATTGTATTATTAATTACCCTTAATTAAATATCATAATATAAATTAATATTAGAAGTTTATTGTTATATAACTGGCGTCTTCATTCATAACAACATTCTCGTACATACGTTCTTGATTATTATAATTATTGTTATTATTATTTTGACAGTCTAGATACACACCGTATAACGATAGCTTTAGCACAATAATTTACATGTCGAGCAATTACATACGCATTTAATTAATAACTAATGCTGGGAGATGTAGCAGTGAGAAAATCATTAATAATAATTCTGTATTCAAATTTATTTACATTTCTATGACATATACACATGTTTGGATTTATTTTTAATTAAAAAGTGAAGGGATTTAAACACAATTATAACAAAAAATAAGAAGAAATAAAATAATAAATTGATAAATCTAGCTCCCTTAATAAATATATAATATTTAAGTAGGAATCCTTGTTATAAAACAGTACTTTGTTGGGTGATTGAAGATGACATAGTTTCTTTTTGATTGGTGAACTAAAATAGGTTTAAAGACTCTAAATTAAAACAGTTTTAGTATTTAAACCATATTTATTGATGACTTTATAAAACTTACGCATAAATTATAAACATGAAGAAAAATATTTAATTCCTTTTTTCTTTTTATTAAATTCCAGGTGATACAAAGAAGAGATGATTATGGCGTGGCTTCAGAAAACTTTAATCGTGACTGGGCCGATTATAAAAACGGCTTTGGTGATCCAGCTAAGGAGTTCTGGCTCGGAAATGAGAACATTTACATGTTAACAAACAATGAAGACTACATGTTGCGTGTTGAACTTGAAGATTTTGAAGGGAATAAAAGGTGTGTAGTTATATTTAAAGAATTTTCTAATTTCCTTCTAGTTAATCTTTATTTATAATTGGATAGTAGCCTTTGTAAAATCAGACTTTTGATGTTACAAATAAATTAGTTAATAGTTTCGTTCTCAAGTTATATTTACTTGTTAATCAACTTGATTTATTCATGTGACAGACTAAAATACTTTATAATAAAAACACATTAACCTATTGAAACCGAGTTCATTAATGTCAGATAGATATCAATTGGAGAAATATAAATGTATATACTTACTTGGATTACTACTAATGTATTAAATCATTTAACAGTTACAAAATCGATGAATCGATTCAATAATTTTATTTATTGTAACGGTGTGTGCTTAGTGAAGATATAATCAATATCGTTGTAGTTTGCGTTTAATTCATTTATTACTAAATCTGTTTATTTTGTTCACAGATATGCACAGTATTCACATTTCAAGATATATTCCGAAAGTGAATACTATAAACTTGAAATAGATGGGTACGAAGGCAACGCCGGTGATTCACTTAACGATCCATGGTATGGGTCGAACAATAGCCCTTTCTCAACATACAACAGGTTTGTACCTATTGATTAATATTGCGACACAAATATAATTTAACATATTCATCATCAACACCATATCTACAATAATTGTTATTATTAAGTACTTAAATATAACATATCTCGACAGTTATTATGTACCTCCTAATTATAAGACACTTACCAGCATCTTGTAGTATTGTGCCATATTATTATAGACCAACAAAACCATCAACTACTTACGTGATGAAGAAATTTCCTCTTCAGTGAATTTATAATGCAAACAACATCAATGTTCATAATTGTGTAGAACAGAACACATCACCCAAAGCATTATATGTAAATAATACAATCGCAGTGGCCTTGAACGCGTATTTTAATTCTTTGATTATGTATCAAATATTCTAAGAACATGTTTGTTGAAATCTTTTATAGCTTATAACTATTTTTGTATTAATTTTACAGAGATAATGACAGGTCTTCATTGAATTGCGCGTCCATGTTGAAGGGAGGATGGTGGTGGAAGTCATGTGGCAGAGGACTCAATGGACTCTACCTTCACGATCCACAAGATCTAACAGCGAGACAAGGTATGTACTCCTCTAAAATTTTCACTATAGTTTATAACAATCTTTCCTTGAGAGTATTTACTATTTTACATAAATCTTACCGGAAAAAAATACCAACTGACTTGCGGATTACGTACAGTCGGTGGATAAGCGATAAAAAAAAGTTGATAAACTTTTGCACCATGCACTAAATTATTGATTTCCCTCTCAAACTAGGCATAGATAATTTTCTATTAAAGTGATCTGGAAAGATACGCAAAATGCGCAAACTATGTTTAACAATATATTTCTTTTTCCAGGCATTGTCTGGTTCAGATGGCGAGGATGGGACTACACTCTGAAGAGGGCGTCTATGATGATAAAACCTAAGGGGCCACAGACAAATACTTAAAACTATTTAAAATACAATAAATATAAATTAAACTACCTATATTTATACTATCATCTTCATCACACATCTTTTAAATACTTCATACAACATCCGTGTAAATAGTAATATTCAAAGGATTGAAATATTTAGTGTATGAAAATATCCCCTAATATATTAATTATTATTGTTGTATCGTATCTACCCTTATTTAATTTACTTTTATTTTTGAGTTGACTTTATTTTCTTCAATAAACCTATCCAAATTTGAAACGAAACCAAATTATGTTTTCAAAATACTCTTACTGTTCTTGTATAACTATTTAACGATTACTTAGATTGGTTTCACTTTTACAAATGTTTTTTTTTTTGTTATTTGTTTACTTTTATTGTATAAACATTATTTGATTTGCTGGGAAACCCTATTGGTAAACTCAACGCCTTCGCTTGAGCAATTAAAATTGTTTTGTTGATGACATAATGGTCTCCTTGAGAAAAAAAAGTGGTGGGAAACCTTAATGTTGAATTATTATTAACTAAACTAGAAAAGGTTTGCACCGTGCGTTAAATATGTTTATCAATATTAAACACTCTAGATCTCTAAAAGAAATGAACATTAATTGATTTTTTGACATAAAACACAGTGTGTTTAATTTATTAACTCTAAACTTATATATAATTATGTGCGTGAACGTGTTCCACTTTTTTACTGTTTTTTTTTCTTTTTATTTTGTACTTTTAATATAACTTATAGTAATATGTACCTACCTTTATTATTAAATTGTTAGTATATGTGTAAAAATGAATAAACAATTCGTAAAAATACCTTAAAATTGAAAATACATATTTTGTTTATATCAAGGTAGCAAAAAGTTGTTTTTATAATGAACCTATTAACTATTCACGTCACAAACAACAATATATATTAATTAATCGATTTAATAAGATAGTACCTACCTAATAAATTTATACTTTCACATTTTTAGTTAATTTTGCGTCCTTCATTATATTTTGCCGTAGAACAGCTATTTTGCGCAAAATGAATAGGTATCTAATAATAATTAGATAGATAATTAGTTTTTAATCTACCTGTAAGTAATATAAAATTGTTTTAAATTATCTGAGATTTTACGCATGATTTAATGTTAGTTCTAATTATATCACAAACTGTTTTCAATTTTTTTTTTTTCCATTTGGATTTAAAATTACTGCCCTACTGCCTTGATATGGACACAGTTTATAATTACAGTTTCAAACAATAGTTAAAAAGTTTATTTTGAGGTATTTTTATATAATGTTTTATCAATTAATTGGAGAATATTTATAATTTTTTTATCATATTCTTTAAATGTTATTAATGATGGTTATATGCCCCAACTAGCATCCATAATAAATTAGTTATTAACGATTTATATTTCTATGAGGCTTTAAAGATGAGACGTCATACTTCTTATCGCATAACCAAATCAGCAGGAGAAATGAAATATTATAGAAATACAAAAAAAAACTGCCTTAATACGTAAATTTCATTTTTACTCCTGCTTAGTTTGTCATCATTTCACGCGAATATCATAACTACTAAATGTCATTCATAAAATATCATAAACGTTATCCATTTATCCTTTTATTTGCCTGCCAATATACCTACTATCACAGATGTAATATTTCTTATTTCTTTACCTTACTAGAAAACCAGCATGAGTGAAAATATAGATAACTCTATATTATAAATAATTCTTTTAATATTACTTTCAATCGGTTATTGGTTTAAAAAAAAAATCTTTTATTGTATCGGCATTAAATTTGTAACACTTCATTTTAAATTATCATATAAAATAAAATAAATATTTATTATTTTGTTTTGTGTAACTGTTGGGTAAGACTAACGCTACTATAGTATAGATCAGCACCTGATGATGCGAACTCGGATTCCGCGAAATCGGTCGTGCGTTAGTCTTACTCAACAGTAACACAAAATAATAAATATTTATTTTATTTTATTTGATAATTTAAAGTATATTTCTTTTACTTATATGTATCTATGCATATATAATACTTGCCCACATTAAACCTACTTGCAATATTTTGGGTTTTATATAATAATTATTACTATGAACTGTCAAAAGTATTATTATTTGATTATTGTATTATTTATTTCATATTGTTCATAAGTTATGTTAAGATTAGAATATTATTCAACATTTCATTGATTTGTCGTAGTTTTCGGTTGAGCCACTGTTAAAAATATTTTAAAAAAACATTTCAAAAACATCTTTAATGTGTTTCGATGAACATTAACAAATATTTTTTACCATAAAAACTATTGGAAATTATATGAAATGTTGTGTAATGCGTGACTCTGAATATTCTTCTTGTGATAATATATCAAGTTTCATTCGTTAATAGATTTTTATATTGTTTAGACGTATTATAATATAAATCCGAAACACTTGAAGTTATAATGAGAAGTCTGAGTCCTATATAATGAATTAGCTATAATTAATAATTTTACATTTATATAAAAAAATATTGATTTCCTTAGAAAACGTTTCCAGGATATCGTTTCATAGTGAATCGTATTTTGTACAATAGGAATGAAGTTTTATACCGAGTTACCATTTATAGATTATTAAATATCATATTTATATTTCTCCAATCCCAAAAAGAGTGTATTTTTCATATGAAAATATGTTCGATAGAGTTATTCCAAAGACTTTACTAATAAAGGAAATAATCCTTTGAAAACTTTCTTGCTGTTGTATGAACAAACGACACGGTCTTAAACTCGCAACAACATAAGAATTTCTTCGAAATTTTAAAATACATAGTGAATGGTGGTTATTGTAAAATTCTTATGTTTAAATACCTTTTACGTTATAATAAAAAAAATGTGTAATTTTTGTAAATATGGCATGAATTTTATGTTTGAAAACTTATGGAAATTGCAATAAATTTTCATATTGTGCATTGACTTATTCCATGTTTAACTCCCACCCAATTGTTCCTAATTTTCACAAAGATGAAAGTTTCCTCGTAATACATGACATTATTCTCCGCGATCGGTTGACACAGCGCCATCTATTGATATTCATGCTCAGCACTATCTATCTTTAGCTATCAACCTAGTCTACATAACTATAATAAAAATGTTCCAGAAAGAATCACAATCTCAAACAACTCTAAACTTTCTTATATTTTAACACAGTTATGGGAGATATTCTGCTTGGAGTTATATCGTTTTGGGTCATGAAAGATGCCCTCTATATAAACTTATTGATATTCAATACAAGATGACACTTGGATTAAAAAAAAGGCTTTATTATTTTAAAAATACATGCTTTATTAATAACATAATATTTTCAAAATACATAATAATCTTTCATATTAATTACAATCATTAATTTCATTACAATAGTAAATCTTCAAAGATTTCTAAGGCTATTATTATAACTCTTTTTTTTCTTTACACAAATATTCTATTTATACATTATTATGTAGGTACATTAAAAGAGTGAATGTAACTATAAGGAAGAACAAAACGATTCACTGGAACAAAATGAATGTAAACCCATTTCCATCTAATATTCGCTACAATTTCATATCTATACAGCACTTTCCAGTTTTCATACAAGTACAAGTAGAAGTCAAGAGATTTTGGCACAATAGAATAAAAACAACTAAAATATTTTACTATTTTATATAAATTTGCTAAATTTTTTGTTTGTTTTTTTATCCATGTTTGAGTTGAGTTGATTTAGTAAATTACCTATTTTATTAAATTTTTACAACGTTTTATATATAATAGTAAAATAACATTATATTTCAAAAACAACTATGTTTTGGTACTACTCACATCAGTAGAAGTATTAATTTATAAAACGGGCATTCCCATTTTGGACAACGATCATACTCAATCAAATATCACGGGCCCAGTGTTAACAATATCCACGCGATAGTTAAGTTATTCCGATAAACAACGATATCGAATGTAATAAATAATGTGAATTTATTTACGAAGCTAACATCTCTTGATTTGGTCACAAAATATTTATTAATTACACGCTATAAAAGAAAGTGTCACAAAACAAATTCTCATTATTTTTTTATATATTTGACAACAGAATTATGTTGAATATCGTTTGGTATCAATATTTGGCTGTTAAAATGATTTCTAATTCAAGACACATAATATCCTAATATAGCAAGGAATATATTTTAATACCACAATAAGACGTTTAAGCATTCATTACAGGACGGAAAGATATTCCCATTTTCTCACAAAATAAACTCGACAATCATCATCAAAGTTATACAGTTACACGTAAAGAATTTTAATTATATATTTTTTTTGAAAATATTTTCTACAACCATACTAAACCAGATGTCTAAAGTATTTGAAAAAAAAATATTGATGATGAAATTTTGCATCAATCGTTAACCTAGGTATAACAAATATAAAACAAACATTTTTAAGTAAAAAAATCTTTAAGATACACAGTGAAAACAACGATTAAATAGATTGTATTGCACAATACTTATTGCACAATCTGATGCAATAAGGTTATCAAATAATTGCTTTCTTAAATTATAGGTACTTAAACTGATAAATAGAGACTAATTTTGGTTGCTTGAGGTGAAATTATTTGATTATTAATTTATTAGAGACATTATATGATTTAAAAAAAAAAATTATGTGTTTACAGGTATTTGCTGTGGTTCTTTATTCTAAATGTACAGTAATCACTACATCGTCAAAATCTAACTGCAAAGCTACGACATTCCACCGACGCTACATTATTTATTACAACAGACTAAATTCCTCATAATTGTTAAATTATATAAGAAGGTAGTTATCTAATCGTCTTAGAAAAAAATAATTATAAGCATCTAATACAATGTGATTACATACTATGTATATAATATTGTTTTATGACATCATTAGTGGTACACTTCAACAAGCTAAATATATTTATATTATTGCATTTGAAATTTGTTTGCATCATGTAAATAAAAATCTTAGATATGTAAACATTTGAAAACTGTTAATTATTTATATTGCACAAATAATTTAAAAGTGGCAAGGTAGTATTATTTTAATATCATTTAATGAGAATATTTTCTCTACATTCTAAACTTCATTATTTCACTAATTTCAGTCAACATTAATGATATAAGAACATATCTTTTTGTTCTGAAATCGATCTTTAATACATTTCACATCTGTATCATATTATTTACTTCAATCCTTGATGTCGGGCCACACATTCAACAGAAGTCGAATAAGGTAATCCACAGCACAAACAAGACAGATAGATAGGAGAGATGGATATATGCATCCCTTTGCTGTGTCTTGAAAAACCGACAACGGTGCAAGGCAATGATAACCAACTATGCACAAAGAAGGCATCCACACCATGTGTGTATATTCGTGTGTTGTTGGCGAGTGTGTGGCCGAGGTCTTAGATTTTGACCCTTTTATGTGATTTTAAGGTTTGAAACTCGTTTAAAGACATACTAAATTATTACTTCAAACAATAATAAGTTAAACATCTCACAAATGCCTTATATAAACTTCTCACATATTTTGATGACAATCTTATTCTACCTGGACGGGTAAAATCTATAATATATAATATCGTGTACATCGAATTATCTTCTCAAGAAATTAGCTGTATACATATACATATGCTACTATTTGTAAGGATCGCAATCTGCATCATAACTCCACTATCTATTTTTGAATTTATTTCTATAATACATTTGTCTTACAATCAGAGCGGTATTCTCGAATGTGTCGCTCTAATGTCAATTAATTTAAATGTGTATTTTCCTACTAAACAATAGGTATTAATTCACATCACACGTGTGTTCTTCTTACTTTGTACATATCTGTTTCCAACACGAATTAACATTTTATCACAATGTAAACACGTCACATTGAACACCTACCAAGGATAAGATGCACTTCTGATACAATAACAATTAAATAGATAAAAGTGTATTCAACATCAATTATTAATTATTACTCTCAATAGCATCATTTATACATTTAATACAAATAATTAAGTGAACACTTCTTATAACAGATATGTCAAAGTTACATTACGGAAGGTTTGTTTAATTAATTATCTAATAAAGTTAATGTTATATAAAATTTATTCATAATATAGCCGTATATTATTTAGTGTGCTGAATATATTATTCATGTAAATATATTATTTAGTAATTCACAAATCACGTCATATTCAATAATTCTCCTAGTAAAAGATAGATGTTTCTACAATATACAAATTGTGTCAACGCGATAGTCATGTGATATTTTAATTCAATTTGAAACAATGTTGTTATAATGAAGTAGATATTTACTTCGATGATTTTAAGTTACAATCGATAGATTTAAAATCGTATATTTTATTGTCATATAATTGTGTCACTCTAAATGATGATACTCAATTAAAAAAAAATAATAAGAATGAAAAAAATGTTAAAAAAATCTGGATTAAAATTTCATTGACTCGTAATAAAATTGGATTAATTTAATATACTCGTAAATGTGAGAATAAATTATTTTTTAATATAAAATTGTGTTAAACAGAATTTTAAATGTTTTATAAAAATATATGTTACACAATATAATAAGATAAATATATTAAACAGGGCAGGATTAATTATATTTTACAATATGATCAAAAGGTAAAATTATTTATGATTTACTATAATTATACATGCGAAGCTGATGTACTTATGTATTCATAAAAATATTATGTGTTTATCAAAATCAATGAGAAGAGTACAATAAAACATGAATGTGAATCATGCGCAAGCGAATTTCAAAAATGTTTTCATTTATTAAAAAAATATTCAAACGATATGAATAATATTAATAAATAACATATTATGAATGACCATGTATGTATATATATGCAGGTACTTAGTATTCATTTTCATTCCATGTGTTTGAAGACAATTTTTGAATTATCTAACACAGATTCTATGAAATATTGTTTTATGATTAGTAATGTTTTAACTTCTATAGGAAAACAATTTCAGTGGGTTAGTGCGGTACGAAGGACGTAAATATTTAATTTGGGAATCTTGAAGACTTTTATATGGTATTATGTTTCCTGTTCTCACTAATCTCCGCCGACTTTCATTTGTGTCATGTTATTATTTTTGTTGAGATGTTTGTAAATGCTTCCCTTTGCCAATCCTGTCGGTCCCTTGCATAAATCTTTACTTGACCCTCGTGCCTGAACTCCATATAAATTATCGGCTGAACTTTCTAGAGATGACTTTATGGAACCTTTTGGAATGACACTTGCTCCTGATTTTAATTCTGGATTTGCTCCGTTCCATGGTACGTAATCAATTCTACAATGTAAATGAAGTATTACTTTACATTCTATATATTTTCTCTATGTTCAAATTAAGTTCACATTACTTACAATAATATCTTGTCCTGGGCTCCTTTGGCTAATTCCTGATTCGGACCTTTTGGATCACTGACATATTGAGACTTGTACGTTCTTTCCTTTTCTGGTGGCGAATATGTAACTAGTCTATTGAAAAATATAACAACTGTTTATTAAAATTATGTTCATATGTAATATTTACATAACAGAATTAGTACTTAGTGCTTAGACTACGACAATATTTAAATACATAACACCCATATAAAATTATATTGCATTAATTAAAATCAAAACATCAAATTTTTATTGTTCTCTAAAGCGATATCAATTTAATTCATAACCCACAAAAAAGATAAGATGTATTATCATTTATAGATAGTACCTATAATTTATTTAATCGCAAATATGTATTTGTTTTTATTGATAAAAACAGTTCTTATATACAACCATTTCAGCTCAATTTCTGTGGAAATAAACCAAGTGATCTAACGTATTTGTTTATTAAATATTAAAAAAAACTCAAATTTTGATGATATCAAAATTAAAAAAGCATTATTACCTTTTTTTGAAGGTGTCTATTTGAGACATTGAAAATAATAAAACACAAATAAACTCTTGAAATGACGTCTGACTTCTTGTGTAAAACTGCAGCTATTATTCTAAAATTAGACCTAAATTTAAACGTCTATTGTTTTTATCCTACTGAAATAATACACTTTACACTAAATTAAGTCTATCGGTAAACTAATTACCATTCTACATACTAATTACAGTAAGTATCTGTTTGTGTGTTGGTAGATATATAATGATGACTAGTTTACTCAATTATAGGTAGGTATATATTAAGTGTGCATTACACGTACGATTTGTGAATGTGTTATTTATAGAATATCGTATATCTGTACAAATAAAAAGATAGTATGTTAACTAAATTATGATATGATATTGGTACCTACTTGTGAATATTTATCGTACTTAATCAAATGTAGATTTATTTTATGGATAAGTTAATAGGTACATATTGAAAGTTATTTATTAAACTATTAATTTATTATTGCTAATAAGAATAGTTCTGTTTACCTACGGTGATATAACCCTATAAACTCAAATTTTAATAAAACATTGTACGTCAAACTAATTCTCTATATATGATAAAAACCTTAGTGAAGATCGATATAAAATACAAATCAAATAATTTGCTACACATTACTTGTGTTATTTCAATCTGTTAACTTTTTTCTAAGAAATTATTTACTTATTCATATATAATTTCTCTAGTAATAAAATAATGACATATTTTATCATATATGTAAAAGAAAGTATTCCAAATTAAAATAAAAACAACATAAGAAGTTCTTAAACACAATGAAAAAATAGTAAATTATAAAAAAATATATGATACAAATAAAAACGGTATGCATATTACTTAGCCGACAGGTATCCGAAAGTTATTTTGTTAAAGTAGCCATGTAGGTATATTAAGAACAAAAAAAATACTGATTAACTATAAAATGGGATTTGATAACACTTTATAATAGTTAATAACTATTATAAAATGTTATCAAACTTTATTATTATAACTTCTGGTATACTACGATTTATTAAAAGACTTTTGAAACAATCATATGCGCACAATTTTTTAACATACATGCATACCTACATAATTATTATCACGCCGGTTCCCTCGCGGCGTAGGTAGAAAGGATCAAGCTTCACTTCCGTCTATCCTTGCATACACTTTTCGCTTTCATCGCAGTCATACAATTTCTCATGCATGCTCTTCTGTTCAATGTGCTCAACACGTGACCGTCCTGTAGGATCTGGTTTATATGATTTTGCAATTTGATCCTCGGACGGCCGCGCCTCTGTGCACCATTCCTCTCAGCCACTCACAATATTTTTCAAATCCATAAATGAACTGATTACAAAAATGCGAAAGACTATTCGTTTTATGCATACCATAGTAATATAAACACAGAGTTAAACTAGTTTTTTTTATTGAAATTTGAAATGTTTTCTGATTCAACAGAATGTCAAATTATCAATTATATGATTAAATACTTGTTATAATATCGAAACATAATATTATTGTATCAGAAGTATGTTTAACTTAAATCATCAAGCTCTGTTAACAGCTCTGTTATATTGACTTAATAGAGACTTACTGAATGTTTTTGTAAACATTTATTGATTCAGAACTTATTTATTATAATATTATGCTTATGTGATGACTTTATTAACCGATATTTATATAAGATCTTAATGGTCTTGGTAATTTTCCAACTTTGTGTTTATATATTTATACGATGATAAAGCGTGATACATGCATGGAGCACAAATAATATAAATAAGAATGATTGCGACTGTTAGTGCATACTTTGTGGTGTCCTTCTTGTTCTTGTATCTTCTGTTGACTTTATCCAATTGGTTAGGCTCTCTGGATAGTTTCCACTTGGAGAGCACATCCACCGCTTGCACAGGGGACGGTGTTGGCAAAGCGGCATTTACCTTGCACGTTGGTAAACTAGCGAAGGCATAAAATAAACACAACATGTTGCCTTATTTATGTAGACAAGCGAACAATTATAGCAGTGTGGCAAATCGGAAAGTTTACATTCAGAGAAACAACGAACACAGGTAGGTGGTAGAAAAAGTTCACACACATTATGTACATTCATTTTGAATATTCATCAAGTGAAAACATCTGCATCGTTTAGGTAGATGAATACCTTCCAAATATGTATATTTAAATACAAAAATACATGGTGAAGTTTATACAAATGAAAGAAATAACAAACAATAGTGACAATAACACCAACGTGGTGAAACCACAAAAAACACAGTAATGAAACATGGATAGAATTTTTTCTATTCACCGATACACACGAATTCACTTGATATTTTCAGATACTAGTCATTCATTCACCCACAAAATATAAAATTGTATTATGTACAGGCATCGTAATATTCGACTTTTACCGGTATACTAAACGATTTTCCGTACAGATTATATTAGTTACATATCGTTGGACGTGTTATTGGTGTAGTTTTAAATGTGAGATTACCGATTGTGTTTTAAAACTCCAATTTGCCAGAAAGTATATGAAAGTCACGAGAGGTTAGTCTGTGTTTGTATTAGGTACGACATTCAATGAAATATTAAATACCAACAGCTTGGACTACAATGTAGACCTCGTAAATATTTAAATATTACTTCACAGAGGAAATTAACAAGCTTACCTATTAATAAGCATCGACTAAGTAAGACCTAACAGAATGTGTAACTTGTTGAACATCTAAATATTATTTTGTAAACGAGATACGGTTAAAGAATTTTTTGTTTATAAAACTCTGAAATGTTCTTGAAATAGCGCTTATTTTTGTCACGCGACGTCACTTAATAATTTTGTATATCTGCTAGTCTTCGCGTAATATGTATCATGTCAGCTAGATCATAGAGTATCTATTAGTCTCCTATTTAGTTTCTTCATACGTGTGAGTATCGTTAGATTTTATCAGATTTAACCAAGTGTTTTATACACTTTATACAAATATTATTATTGGTTAACAGACAAAATTTAGTATCATAACTCAGTTTTATACAACAAAAAAAAACACTCACACATGACGTGAGTAAAAATGGTTTGCATTAAAAGTCAAGTTATTATGTATAAATTAATCAAAAACTGCCACTTGTTCTACTCTGAATATGCAATACAGCGAATTTTTATTTATTTATCATAGGTACATAATTACAGTCAAAGCAAATATCTCGATACAATAAATTTTACCAAAAATTACTTCAAGGTTAAAGACCCTATTGTTTAGGAGATACTACATATATATGTATGATTCTTGAATGGGCCCTTGTTGTGATTTTTTCACAAAAAGGCGCATTTGAAAATTATTGTCTACTTAAAAAAATAAACCAGTATTGTACCCACTCTTACCCATTTATAGTGAGTGTAATATCTCAGTAAAAACAATTTTATATATTTTTTGTAAAACTCTATGTTTACTCATGGAAGAAAACACAACTGGTTTTAGTTTTACTCAATATTTAATTAGATAGTGACCTGGTTTCGACTTATAAAGTCATTGTGAAACTAATCTTATAAGTATGAGATTATTAAGTTTGTCAATGATTTTATAAGTCGAAACCAGGTCACTGTTCAATTAAATATTAAGTAAAACTCAAACCAATTGTGTTTTCTTCCATATACAATTCTTTATGTTGTGAATTTACGTTACGTTAAATCAAATAGGATAAAATCAATCTAAATGAAATGTATACATAAATATTCTCATACAAAAACAGTTTTTTTTTTAATTAATTAATTAACGACCGCATTGTTTTTAGATAGTATAAATATAGATTAGAACTATTAATTTCTGATCGTCTCAACAATATGTATATAAACTCGTTTATGCTTTCTGTTTATTTTGCGAATGATTGATTATTTTGTTAATATTTTGTTACAACTAGATGACATGAATAAGCGCTTTCGCAAAGAAAATAGAAGGGATTAGAGGAGTTAAGTTTTCATGCAATGTTTGCAAGCTGTTGGTAATGTAGGTCGTATAAAAGTGAAACTGTAGCTAGTGCTTAAAAAGAAAATTGTGAGAAATATTACATATATGATAGAATACATTATTTAATAAATGTTCACAATTTCCTGAAGGTTTATTTTAATTAATTTATGAAAAGTTCGTACCTAAAGTGCCTACACAAATAAAAATTATGTTACCTTGTATCATTTGAACCGTTATTCTCATGGAAATAAATAAAACCACTTTGAAGAAAAAAGTGCTGAAGGAATCGCTCAAAGCATATAACACAATCGCAGAATAGACATAATATAATATAATAACTATCACAGAAGTATAAAAAGTATTTTGAAACTTACCATAAGAAATAATTTGATCAATCTCAATTCTACATAGATAGTATATTATGTTAGTTTACTTAAATAAATTAATCAAATATTTTATTTAAATTGTATAAAGTTAATTTAAAAAATATATTAAGTGTTTTTGATGGTATTTGTGAATCTCATAATGACTATTAAATTTGATCTCTGTGTAGGAAATTTGTTAATTAAAGAATAATAATATTATTCTCAATATAGTTGAATGAGTACTAAAATTATACAAAGGGAAATGTTAATGTTGATTTGCAAATACATTAGAGAAACAATTCGCAAGGCTCATTATAATAATAATTATTTCCTATACTAATTATTATCATACCACTTACTCTTTCTTTGTATCCGATGGCGTCTCTTTGTCTTTTATCTGATCTTTTGGCTTTTTACAAACAGCATCCTCTTGAAGTACCACTGATAATATCTGTTCCGCTCTATCTTCACTCCAATCAACGCTCTCCAAAGCGATAGACACAACTCGCTCAGGGATTGTTGAATATTTCTTTTGAAGTTTGTCTTTCACTGTTCAACAAAAAAGTAAAATGAAGAATACACAGAACAAGATCAAACGTTCTTATATGAAACTTTTTTTTGTGATACTTACGAGATAACTTGTCTTCAATACTTTTAAGTCTTGGTGGTGTCGACGGTGGCGGAGGAGGCTTGGCTGGATCCGATTCTTTATTTGGAATAGACAATCTTGGACCAATGGAGTCCTTTTTTGCGTATCCCATACCCTGTAGTTTTTCTCCCGATTTAAGTACATTATTGTCCTCGCTTGCCAACACGTCAAGAATTAACATTTCTTCTGCTTTTGGAAACACGCTCTTTAAATATCTGCAATACATTTAAAGAATTAATTATTATGAATAAATAAAATTTGCAAAAAAATATATTCAAGATTATTCAATTGATTTTCTACCTCAATTTCATTTTCGGAGAATGTGGTTTTGATGCCGACCTCGGTGAACCAGCCATTGTTCCACTAGCACCCGACTGCGGCCTCAGTGGAGGTGATGCTCTCGGCGATCCTCCAAATGGTGGAGGAGATCCTCCGTTTCCCATTACCATAGCTGCGATGTTAGCAAGACGAGATTGTCCCGCAGGTGGAGTACTAAAAGGACCTGGAGTGCTAATAGGATGTTTCTCTACTTGTAATGCACTGATGACAACTGCTTCACGATTATAGTACCTAGAATGCAAGTAATGAAATAAATACAAAAATTCACAAAATATTACCCCTACAACACACATTATGAAATATGTAAAACTTACTTTTTCAATAGTATTTTAATATGTGTCTCACTGACAGTAGGAAACATGGTACTAATTTTTGCAACCAAAGCATCTGTATCTGCAGCCAAAGTAATGGGACTATCATGAGGTTTATTAGTACTGGCGCTGCTCATTCTTCCAGTAATTGGACTTCCTTTAGGAGTTAGACTCAGTGTTCTCCCCAGTACGGGACTTCCCCCAGAGAGAGGACTGCCATGGTAAGATTTTCCACCCATTTCCTGCTATTAAAATGCGAATGTTTATATGTACTTATATTATTATATAATTCGTATTTTAAAAATAGACTTATATTTTCAAAATTAGACATACAGTAAAGAAACGATTTACGTAAGTAAAGAAAACAGTGGATATACCAAACAAGTAGCCGTAGAACTGTTTATTAGGTAACAAGATTACTCAATTATTCATAGGATACAAACTAAATGGATTGTAGAAGGTACAGAATGATGTGGGAAATAATATATTTATATTTTCGGTAGATCTGTACATTAAGAGTAGAAAAGATTAGAAGCTTATTCTTTGTTCTTTAATAGTGAGTGATTTAATCCTTTGGGGTGATTCTTGACACAGATCTTACCTAATATCTTATGTGGTAGATATAATAAAGGCTCATATTAATATACTTATACCATGTGGCTTTCACTTGGTAATTGAAGAAAAATCGTTAATCTACCCACTTTCATGTGGTATTTGATTATTTTGAAGCTAGATCGCTTAGACAACGTAGTGAAGACATTGGATAAGATTTGCGTTGGGAGTACATAATGGATTTTCAGGATAATATTTTTTTTATTCTGTAAGGAGTGGCTTACCTAGTTAAGGGTTATGGTTAAGATAAGATAGATTTCAATATTATATAAGTAGGTAAGTGATTTACCAAGATCTGCTTGGGTATAGCCTTAGGACTATATGTGGTGATATAAGGCGGGGGTTGGAAGGCGTGCTGTGGAGGTAACTGCGATGGATACGGGTACACGTGGTATGGCGATGGCTGCTAACAGAGTAATAATAAACACAAATACAGTAAATCAAACACACACAACAGTGAATACAGTAAACTTAAATTAATCAACATATTATCGTCGTTGAGTTAGTCAAATTGAAGTATTGAAATAATTTTATATTTCATTGTTATGGGTTCTATCTTTGTACATTCCTCAGTAAGATACTGATTTCTTTTTGATATATTAAATAATATATTATGTATTTTGTCAATATTTTGACATTCTCAAAAAGAGACATTTATTATTATCCAAATATAAGCAGTGTCTAAAGTATTCAATTCCATTTTTTCTAATAAATTTACTTCATGCCTAATAGAAATGAATAATTCAAACATTCCTTTTTATAAATTGGTTTTAACTAAATTTTCATTGTCATAATATGCAGTTAATTTCTAGCGTGTCAAAGTCATGGCTTTTGTTTGTCGTGCAACAAATATATTATTATCTGAACTGTGAACAATCGACTGATATTGCAAAACTTTATAGAGCACATGATAAAAACCATACACTGTGCAAAGCTTTTCTTCTTCAAACTTTTAATACTTCTGTATTTCTAGCTTGTGCAATTACTTAGTTCTTTATACCTAAATAACACTGAAACTTTTTTGCGACTAGTGAATAAATTTAATTGTAACTATGAATGCATTAATAAACATACATAATATTGAAACACAACCTGTTTGAAAACATTAGTTTAAGTGTGATATCAAAAACAAATTTTATTATATGTTTTTAGGGGTATGTTGAACATTGTTTGCCATCATTTACTGAGATTCAAGTGTTTTAGACTGCTAACGGCTATTTGAGAATTTTATCCCAAAACTCACATTTTTGAGTACTTTGCTAAATCTAAAAGTTTATTGATAAGTTTGTACCTATGTAGGTATGTACCTAGGAATCAACCCTTAGTCAAAATCACATATTTATATTCCATACGTAGATCTAACGTAGATCGTAGATCTTTTTTTTTATATTTATATAGGTATTCTTGTTTCATATTATATATTTCATTTTCTGTTTATCTTTTGATCTAAACTCACTTTATACTAAAACAGTTCTCAAACATTGTAGTAGGTTTACTGGAAGACATTGCCTCAAGGCAATATGTACGCCTTTTGTAAAATATTTGTATATTTGACAAAATATTTGTATATTTGACAATAAAGTGTTTATTATTATTATTATTATCTAAAAATTTTTTAAAAAGGATATTTTAATACACGTAAAAAAATCTCATCTCATAAATTCTCAGTTATAAGCCTTTTAGTTTGTTTTACATAAAAAAGCTTTTATATTTTTGTACATAAAAAGCTTTTACATAAATTTTTTTTATTTTTTTGTATTATTTTTAAATATTGTATTATTATTGTTTTTAAATTTACTTTGAATACCCGGTAAAGAATTGGTCTCCCACTCTTCTCCGTAAGTTTTCGAGTGTCCTGTAAGAGGCAGGTGTTCGAAAAAATTAAGACATTTTACATCTTAAATTCAGCGATGAGGTTTGCCACCCATCCTGAATGTCTTGATTTTATATTGGCACGGAGAGGACAGCTTGCATGTTTCTTACATGGAGTTGGTCTGCTGGCTACCCCACTTGTGGGATATGCCGTGATGGTATAGTAGTAGTAGTAGTAGTTTTTTTCTCAAGACTACACTGAGAAAAATACTCAAAACGAATCATTGGTACAGTACTATCAGATTAGGACCAGAGATCGTACAAACGATTCATTGGTATAAATCTATAATATTAACTCTTCGCAAACAAATCATTGATAAATTTACCAACAACATGTTTGCGAAGAGTTAATATTATAGATTCGTACTAATGAATCGTTTGTACGATCTCTGGTCCTAATCTGATAGTACGTACCAATGATTCGTTGTGAAATTTCGTTAGTATTTTTCTCAGTGTAAGACATTTCTGGTAAGAGTGGAATCTTCGCTGGTCCACATGTTGAGTGTATTAATTGTTAACATATTATGTTATGACTGTTTGATTCTTTAATATTGTAAAAAAAAAGGCTGCGATTGAAATATTTTAGAAAAGTCGTTTTTTCTTTATTTAATTATACCGTCACATTTCATACACAAGTGGAGAAGGTAACGGTAGAAATGTGATGAAAATGTATTTGTCTTTTATGTACTATAAAAAATAAATCACTAGGGATGGTTGGTAAACATCATCGCTGAAATGCAGGTGTAAATGTCTTAAATGTGATATTTTACAAATACGTGCTTTTCACAGGATATTCAAAAATATGCAGAAGATAGTAGAAGACCTGTTCTATTTTGAAACCCCCAATTACTTCAATTTATATTAATTCTGATAGACATGATGGGAATGTTATTAAAATAATATAAAAGCTTTTAAATAAGTTCAAGAGGAAATATGAAAGCATATTATGTAAAACTTACATCTCATGAGACCAAATAATAAAAATATTAAGAATAAAAATATGTTTTAGTTAGGTCCTCACTTGAAACTTTTATTTAAAATATTTTGAGACGCACTTCTATTAGTTTTTAAATTTACAGAAAGAATAAAGAAAAGAATAAGACCTTACTCTAAACACCTTAACTTTTCCATGAAATTTAACTTTATCATGAAAAGTACTGTAAATTGGTGCCTTACTATCTATAATACATATATACTATTAAAGATATTATTAAGTAATATATTGTTAAATTGCTTTTGAGTATCATTTTTTATTATATGCAAAATAACAGGTAAACGGGAATATTATATTCGCATGAGTGTAAGTTTGATACTGTGTAATTATCAAAAATATTAAGTACTTTTTCATTATAATTCAAAAGTTTAATGTAATTTATACTAAACATGCATTGCTGATAAAATATTGCATGACTATAGCATGAAAAATAATTTAATCATTGGCGAATATTATAAAATTGCGTTCACAGGAGCATTAATTATTTATAATTTTAATATAACATAGGTACCTGATGTAAAATTCCATCACCAGTATATTGTTGATTGTGATAATGATGGCTCTTCTGACGGAATCTAGGATCTTCCCAAGTAGTCATTTTTGTTAAATGATTGACATAATAGCTGGAAATAATATTGACACAAGAAAACTATCAAAAAAATATAAAACAAGATATTTCTTTTGCAATTACGCCTGATTTTATATAAACATTATAACAGAAAAAAAGATATGTATTTATAAAAACAATAAAGCAAGGAACAGTGTACAGATATTCGCTGTGTACGATAAAACAATACTCACTGTTTTCCCGTTTTTCTATCAAGTTTACATTCCCAACCAGGAGGGAAAATGTTTTGATCAATAATGTCAGCCATGTTTGAGTACTTTACCTACTACTAATACCCGTACTATGAATCGCGAATAATTTAAACAGTGACGGAGAGTGGCGCGCCGAGCGCATACCGTGCTCCCGAGTACATATATAAAAATCAATAACTCGCCCCGAAATATAATTCCGAGGGCAGACCGCGCTGAGTACATTATATCATGATGATAATGGGTATATTATTGTAATGTACCTCTCCCTTATATCATGCATAATGAATGTACTGTGCTTTACCTGTGTTCTTATAGGTAACATTGAAACGGGGTATAATCATAATTCTACAATTCTTATATTGTTTTTGATTAACATTGTTTTGACCTTCAAATAAATATATAACAATGCATTTGGAAATATCATCTACTTTAACAAAGTATTTCAATTCGATCAACAATAATTATAAACTTTTCGTTACAAATACCTAACTAATCTTGTGTACGTTTTAAATTATTACCCAGGTATTTAATTATGATTATCGATTGTCGTTTACGATTCAATTTTTATTTTGGTATTTACAATTCATATTCTATTTTCTTTCATTATACAAGTTGAGTATTTATTGAATGCATAAATCGCACACCACAATCCCTCTAGTGATCATTTTCAGAACTATCGCGACAAATCATGGTAGGTAGGTACATAAAATGTTAAATGGGAATCTAAGCGGTAAATGCAAAATTTGCTACTTCACTTTTTTCAATTTAAAATAAATAACTGAACTTACAATTTTTCCAGTAGACGATTATCGTCAATTAGATATGCAAGAATCGGGTGAAATTAAAATTTAAAATGACAATTCGAATATCCAAGAAATTGCCATCAAATCATATATCTATATTTTAAAGAAATTGCAATCGGTTATTGAAGATTATCAAAAGATATCAACTAAAATAACCACATCACATTTTTTAAAATGACTAAAATAGGGATTTGATTACAAGCTAAGGTTAGTTATCTCCTGAGGTGCGAAATTTTCTGATTGCGTTATCATATGGAAATTCAGATGACACTGAGACACATATTGTCCTGGATTTTGTATAACATATAGCTACCATCAAGAAATAAATATTTTAGGTTTAGATGAAAAAAAACATATTTTTTTATAAATCTTTATTTTATGACGTAAATAAATTCGTTCACAAATAAATAAATAAAGAAAAACATAACCAATAAAATGTGTCAATATGCGTATGTAGGTATCATAATATATTATTTAATGCTGATATTTATAAGATATTAGATATACAATTCTTCAGATTCCGTCATATTTCAGAAAGCAACTACTCGATCAATTTAATTTTATATTTGTACAGTCCTTTTATAATAACACAAATAATAGAGAGTGATTTTGAATTAAACTTGAATTTATTATTAAATTATTTATTTATTTACTTCATACCTAACTGTTTGAATGAAATGAATTCCAAACTATCATCTAAAGATATTTGAAAAATAATAGGTATCTTATTTTATAACTATTACCAATGTATTTTATGATGTAGGTACCTACTCGTAAAAAGCATACCTGTTCATGGTCATAAGCTGCAAGGGAAAGATAAACTTATTCGACAATAAGTACCTAAGTATATTTATTAGCTACTTAAGCAACTAATTTTAGTAAAACTGATTATATTATTAGGTAAAATTAAAACTAATAGTATCAATTATAATAATAATACGAAATAAGTTAACAAATAGTTAATATCTAGCTATAGAATACACACTATAAGTAACTACCTATGTCTTATTGAAAATAATATTTTGAACAACTAAATACTAATCACAGAGTCAGATGCTTCTCAATGCATCGTAAAAATATTAGATGCCCATTTCGTCAACAACGCATACATACAATACTTGCACCAAATTACATTCTCCAGTATTTTTTTTTTATATACCATAGTCGTTATCTATTACCTTAAAAAATGTAAGTAATAAAATACATGATTTGTTTAACTCCCTAATAGCGTCTGGAGCAAGAAATCAGCAAACTTTAAAAATAAAGTTTGTTACAGGAAACTGTTTTAATTGTAATAATGAAAATTAAATATTTATTTTACTATGTATCTCTACCCCATAGTTTTATATATAAATGCCCTATCAAATTTATCAACGAGTGTCAATTTATTTATATAAAATTTCTTTTTTTACAAATCGTACAAAACAAATTTACAACATTACCAGATCTAAATTTATACAAGTGTTATATGACAAAAAAAAATATTAATGTAACATAAATTTATGGTCTAAAGAAAAAGGAATCATTTTTAACTTATTTAATAAATACATATTCTCTATACATTCACATTCTCTCTTTTACATATTCTCCATATAGTAAAATTTTATATATGTATTGTATAAAATAATTTTCTAAAAATGTCACACACAACTATGAAAATAAAAACTCCGACTAATCTAGTGTATTCTTCTAGATCTTTTGAACAGACCATCATTTATGTTGGTACATTAAACTATTGAAAAATGTCATGGAGATGATTATTTGCAGAACATGAAAACTTAAGATCTGTTTAAAGAATAGATACATAAGATGTGCCCTAGTGGTCATCTAATCGATTGTATCTGACAGTCCCTACCTTCACATATCCATGCGTAGATGGGTCAAATTGATAAAAAACAAGCAGGTAAATAACGAGAAGTAATGCGAGAATCAAAAAGTGAAATAATTATTATAATGGATTTAATATAATGGAGTTTTACAAAATCAACGTCGACTCAATCAATAGGTGAAATAATATTTTTTTTATACTTACTGTCTATCAGTATTTTATAAAAAAAAAACATTTACGTTAATTATTTAGTACATGCAGTTTGTGTCTAGTTAGTACCTATAAATACTTTAAAAATATGCTCTATTAAGACAATGTAAGTACTTTTATGAAATATTTGTACAATTATTAAGTTCATATCTGTAAAAATATTTATAATTGTATTTTTTAAATCTGTTAAAAAATTTAAAACAATTTTTTAAATTCATTATTTAGTATACAATAGATAATTGACAGATGTTTTTAACTTAATTTTTAAATACAAGGCACAATTTTCTTACAGACGCTACTTATAAAATAGTAATTTTTTCATCTATTTGCTCTGCATAAACCATAATTCAATGTATAGTAAATCAACGATACTAATAATATCATAACTATTTATACAGGACCACATTCAAGATCTTGCCTTGTAGTTGTCTCATCTGAAACTCTCGGTAAAGTTGCTCCACTGAGATGATGCGCATTCTTATCATTACCATTGAAATTCCCATCGGTCACCCAAATGCTATAGAATACACCACCATTTTGAAGTGACAACCGTCTTTTTCTTTCCATATCCTTCTTTGGTACACTAGCAATTGCACGCATTATACTATGTCTGCGATCAGTGTTAGCATAAACTGGTTTAGTCGGTGAAGGACAGTTCATCCATTCCTGTAAAAAAAAAGATATATTAATTTATAATCTTCTTCAGCAATTGTTTTCTTTTATAATAATTATTAAGGGTCATAAAATTGTCTATTGACTTTATTTATAAATAACAAAAATGTACTTACTCTTGTGCTTAAAGGTAATTTGCTGAAAAGTTTGATGATAGGCGGTGAGAGTAAATCTGATGGAATGTTCTCTTCATTGGTTCCTTTTGTTATCAACGATACAATTATTCCGAGTACTAACGTAACTATACTACCTATTACAGAATACCACAGGTACGAAATCCTATATATAGAAAATACTTCATTTTGTCTGAAAAAAAATCAAATATTTAATAAACATATATTAAATGAAAACCAATCAAAATTGACACTCATAAATTAGAACCAAGTAATACATGATCAGAAAACAAGAATCTGATAAAATGAAATAGTTCTAATGTTTTTAACTTACAATTCAGTAATTTCCCGCACACCTTCTTCGAACACGACGGAATCATTTCTGCATGTACATTTATCAACTGTCACAATTCTAGGTACATCATTTTGCAGTCCTTGAGCAATTGCAATTTGTCCTCCAACACCAATCCACATAACGAGCGCCAAAGCAACAAGTCCACCGAACATTGCGCCCTAAAATATTAAAAACTATTTTTAAGATTTCACAATAAATTATAGCTTAAATTATATAAAATTATTATGGTCTTTTAATTTTTTTTATGAAAGTGATCCAACAATATCCTTAATTATTCATGTAGGTATATATTATTATATGAATGACTCTACATAGGTAGGTACTTTAACTGTTTACCTTAGTATTAGCGAAAGGCACGAACATTCCCAATGTAAATAAACCTAAGGTAACTCCACCAACCATTCCATTAAAACTGAGTGCAACCTGCAGAACAGATCCCAATTGTTCGACAACGAATATTAATGCGAAAGAGAATACGCCAAATCCTAAAGAAATCCATCTGGCAACCTGAAATTATTCACATCAACACATGGATGGAAAAAATATGTTAACTTATGTTAAAGGATAAGTATCAACAATACTAAATTTTCATTATTAGGATGGAACAATTTGTGCTAAAATGCTGTTTACGAGTAGGTACATATCTAATCAACACATGTTGGTCTATTAGTAGGAAGAAGTTTTAGCCGTATAGTTGATAGTTGTATTACTGAGACTAATTTATATCACGAATATTGAATACTAACAGTTGCTCCTTTATCCTCAGGTAATTTGATTTGAAAGGCACCCACAATAAAGTCTTGACAGGTTACGGCGGCTATAGAAGTAAGAGCAGTAGCCACAGTACTGGAAAATAGAACTATACATAGTTATATGAAACGTGCATAGCGTTTATCAAATATCTATAATTATAATAACAGTATTAGATCTCTTATTATAAAAAAAAGTATAATAATAACATCCACGTGAATATCAAATCATCACAATTAATTGTTTATGCAATAAACGTAATCTTTCTGATTGAAATCGTATTCATCATTGATATCATTTAAATCATTAGCACTCTTATGCATGTTATAATGAATCAATGTATGACCTTTGCTATTTTTTCCGGAAGCTATATTCACTTGCGCCTTCTATGCAATATTTGTAATTACGTGATTTACACAACGCATTCTAATACATTAAGGTACATGACAAAAGTATGCCGCAATGGACAAAATGTGATAGAATTGTTTTCGTTTTTCTTGAGACTATATTAACATAATATGGTTTTATTTCAAACAACGTAGCTATTGTAGTATGAACAATTTTCTATTAACATACCCTAAGCTAGCGGCAAAAATTCCAGCAACAAATAATCCTGGAACACCTTTCATTTTTCCCAGAATATCGATTACATATAATGGTAAAAGTTGATCTGTGGCAGTTATTACAGAATCCTAAAATAAATTGATATTATTCATTTATATATAAATTAATTTAACATTAACTGAATCGCGTAAAAGTGATATATTTCTATGTATATGTGTGTTTGTGTTAATGTTGATGAGAGGAAAATTGATCCAATTGATTTGTATATTGTTTTAACGTTGTGAATAATTGTATTGGTTTAATTTTGTATTGTGCTGGTAGATTTTGTTGAACGTTTGATGAATGTATATGAGAACTGAAATTTTGCTATTTGTAACTAATTCTTATATGTGTATTAATATTTCTGGCTGATTCTTGTGTGTGTGTTAATGTTATAGTTGAAATCCAACCCTCCGCACAAGCATTTAGTTGCTTATGGAGGGAGTATTTTTACTGTGTGTAATATTATTTTGTTATTGTAATATCAATGTATACTGTGTATTTATGAATAAAATAAAATAAAATTTAATGTGTATTGGATTGTAATGTATCCAATATCTAAATGAACTTACTAATATTGGATCACAATCCTTGTAGCGGGCAACCATTATCATCCCTGTATAAAAGTTGATCGTGTAAATTACTATCATTTGAAGAGAAGCAATCCACAAAGCACTGAAATTGAAATAAAGTGGTTAGCATGCAATATTACTATGTGAATACTTTTGGATGGTTTAGGTTCATAGTATTCTGTGAACATTTCATATCAAAAATGCCGTTATTAAGATTGTCAAATATCAAATTCATGGCAGTTATATCAAATTGAGTGATATTGCTTATGAATTTACGAATAACAACATTAAAGTCACAATACGACTGTAATAATTTATTGTTTATTGTATCAATTACTCTGTGATTGACAATGGATCAATAGGCACCGCATAGAGACTTTATTGTAGTGGCTAAATATTTTCGTGTTGACATCGCATGACCATAATTATTATATCATATTGTAATAACAAGTACGATAAAAGTGAGAAAAAAGTCCCTACATTTGATAACTGTCACATTTTTTTATTGATAAAACGTACAAAACAGACAACAACTATATATATATATATATATATATATATATATATGGTTTACAAATAGAAAATTAAGTTGTTCATAACTCAGCTGTCATCCTCAAAAATGTACCACAGTTATGTCAATTATTTAGGTATCGCACATTCCGCATTTTCGTCTGTTGTCACTAGCATATCGCACAAGCAGCCATCGCTAACACACAAAAACATAACCTATATTAAGGTAAATGTCCCAGCCATGATTAAATAAATGATCAGTGATCTCTTCAGCATAGAGTTAGTGCCTAAATTGAAGACCAAAATTCATTTTATTAACAAGATGAACTTTATTAAAAACGTATTGACATATTATTGATAAATAATGTACACAATATAATGTATATATACTTTCGTTCGATCCTAATTATTAAAAAAAAAACGAAACATGGTGATAAAGAGCTAGGTACTAAATAACAATACATTTAGTTAAAATAATACAATTGACAACCTAGTCACCTGTGATTGAGTGGCTCATCTTTGGGAATAACATGAAAAAACGACAATACCAAATTGGTTCTTTGGGACGAATTATGAAAACATTAATTCAATGTGGGATTACAGTTAAAAACATTAATCTACATGATTCGTATTTCAGCTAGCTTTCATATATAAATAATATCATTTAGTTTGACCATTACTAGTTGTTTTTACGCATTATCGTACCTATCACAATATGTGTTACATAATAGTTTTGATAAATAATTTTACGACGTAGTTAAATATTGTTGACCCATTTTTAAATGATCAGTTGAATAGATAAATGATCAATAATTTGTTATGAATAATATGATAATAAAAAATACAATAAACTTACGTTCGTGCTTGAGATATCCTTTCCACTGACATGTATTTCTGGATGGCCGCCTGATTTGCACAAAACATTGTTGTCCAATAGAACGATCCGCCGATTACAACAGACCAGAAACTATGACGAACTGTTGGATTGGGATCAATGCTAAAATACGAAAATAAATACATATTTAAAAATCTACTACCTATACAATTTTATATTTCACACCTCTACGTGGTACACATATTTTGAATAGAAGTAAAAATTTACTAGAAAATTTGTTTGAAAATAAAAAAATCACAAAAAACACTCAATAACGTTTGCTTTAAAAAAGCTGTTTATTCTGTAAAGGAACGATTCAACACAATATCATAGTTAGGCCTTCTTATCTTTCCGTTGAAGATTTTTAAACATACTTATGTTTAAGACTGAAATGATATTGATACTTCTTTATTTATGAAATGTTAATGATTTGCAGTGATATCAACTACAAGACAACACTATACTTACATATATAAACTATTTGCTTTATTTTAATGAACATCGTGGATAACATCAAAACTTACTTGAAAAACTCTATACGATCTGTTGTTGCAGATTGGGACCAAATGTTAACAACGCCACCTTCGAGATATTCTCCCAAACCTAATATAGTTACTATGGATATTATCAAAACAATAAATTGGAATGCATCAGTTATTATTACAGCCTTCATTCCACCCTGAAAATAAATACAATTTGTGATCATTATCTTTACAAAATTGTGATTTAAATTATTATTAGAGAGAACAGAAACTGTCAGGGACAAGAAGCAAAGAGATATATTGAAAGACTTGATTTGGAGGGACCGGAGGTCCTGAAAACAGCAGTGGATAGTGATCTCCAGAGAAAGAAAGAAGACATATATCATATTCTTAAAATTAAGCATTGATAAATATGAAAATTTGTCTCATCTACTGAAAGTGACTCTGTGCCAATCTTACATCTCTTTCCAGGAGATTTTCAGAAAAGCTTATTAAATTAAATGTAAATTATAAAATATACATACCTGACATGAATAAAATATGCATACTAAATAAAGAACCGCTACTGCTATATAAGTATTGAGACCAGTTACTGAAACAATAAGAATGTAAAGAATAAGAGAGCTCATATTGTAATATATTGTATTTCAATATAAAATATTTATAAAAAAATAACATAGTCGCATCGCTGAAGGGGATTTGTATTGTAAAATATAACGTGTATATTCGTACTTCAAAATCGCAGGATACTTGCAAATAAACAGCGTATTTTTCAAAGTTTACCAAATGTTTTGTGCTTGCCTGCGGATATTTACATAACACAAACACAAAAATACTGTCTGCTGGAGGCAACACATTTTTTGGATTTTGGTACAAAAAATTAAGTGTAGAAATGGGGTATAATTAAGTGTTAAAAATATAATTATTTTTATATTTTGAAATATACATACATAAAAAGTACCTACTTTATATAAAACAAAATACTAAAATTTCGATATTATTGACCAAAGGTACAGTCCATTTAACGAAAGTCACTTGGAAATTAACTAAATACTGTGTTTTTTTTTCATTTTATCTAACAAAATACTAGAATCCCGATTCGAGATAATTTTTTTTACTATGTTCTACGATGTAGATCGATGTAAAAATTCTGACGCTGAATTTATCTTTGAATTATGTACTTGTATCAATATATTTTATGCTCGCCAATTTATTTTATTTGTTATCGCAATTAAATTCATTCGCATTAAATAAAAAAGGTTTAATATTCCACTCATTTCAATTCGATATTGTATAAATAAAACGTATATTAAATGTTTATCTTAGCTTTATTTACAAACAAATCATTTTCTTGTTATTTTTCAGAAAATAAAAGGCATTATAAAAAATAAAACAGAAATCAAGTCACATTGTCTTTATTAATTACTTAACCAACAATATATTTCGTAATCTTTATTTTCAACCTATTTTCTCTTTACTAAATATATCAAGAACTGCATAGATAATCAAAGTTGTTTCAATATCTTATCTTTTTCTTTGTAATCATTTGTATTAATCATAAAATAGTTCATTCTCGGATATATTAACAAATAAAAAAAATGTAATTACAATTTGAAGTGGGTAAAATAAAGTAGCCTTTTAGTGAATATACAAAAACGAAATACATGCACTTTACTGAAAAATTAAACAAAATTACAATGGATTATTCATTTTAGCAAACACCTTAACATGTTATGTGTGATCGCTTAAAAGAATGGTTGTCGATAAAGTGAGGAATGAGTATTATGGGTAAAATGCATGTAAAAAAGTTGTGATGGCTATGTGGAGCGAATGGATGATGAACGAATGAAGAGGATACATCTATCCGAAAGTGTTATATCTATACGTGGCTTGATAATTGGATTAAGTTCTCAAGGACTGTCGTGTGTTGGGTAAGAGAAATTGTATGAATGAAGAAAAAGCGAAAGGAACGTGTAATTGTAGAGTTGTGTGGCCTTCAATCCTCTCTGCCTGTATCACTTGGGATGCGGCGTGAGGGTATGGTATGATATAGTATAGTTTAGTAGACGACCGGTGTGGCGCGGAGGCTAACGCACTTGCCTTTGAGTCACGAGGTCCCGGGTTCGATTCCCGGCCAGGGCAAAATGAAGAATAACCTTTTTCAAATTGTCCTGGGTCTGGGTGTTACATGTATATGTGTTCAGTGCATTGTATATATGTGTATCGTCGTATTAGTACCCATAATACAAGATTCATATCTTAGTTTGGGACTGGCTCGGTCTGTGTGAATTGTCTATACATGTTATTAAAAAAAAAGTAGGTACATTAACATACTTCCTTAACATGTAAAGAGTTGCATCATAGGAATTTTATAAAATACAATATTTATTAAGTAAACTTAGATAGGTAAATGGAAAAGTACAAATAAAAAAACTGTATTGAAAAACATTCGCTTAATCATATTTTTGAAGTGTGAAAAATTCGCAAATGTAGCATTTCAATGTAATATACATAGGTACCTACTTTCCTATCATCAATTTATTTTATGTGAGAATAGCATTTGTGTTGTAATTGGTTTAATTAAATCGATAATTGTAATATTTACCATTGCTGAGTGCTAATGCTGGAGCGTAGACGGCAACAGAAGTATAGATGATCATCTGGATTATATAAAGTGCACTCGCTAAAATTCTGACAGGTTGATCAAAGCGAAGCTCCTGTTGAGAAGAAGGAACGAATTATGTATTTTTTTTATTATTGATAAATGATACTCGGTAAAACTTTTATTATTTTCGCTGAGGTAGTCCATAACACATTGCTGGAGTCTGATTTTCAAATCCTCCTGCTTTGATATATTTATTCCACATATATATATGGAGTTACTTGAACCCCAGTTTGTCTTTTAAAATTATCTATAACAGTGTTCCGCAAACTTTTTGTGTTCAAGGTACACCTATCAAATCAAGAAATTTTAGAGGTACACCAAAGAAAAAAGCAATGTTTATTTAACACAGCGTCTCGCTCTTATAGCTCTCAGCTATTTTTAGGTGTATTATTTTCACAAAACCTTGACTTTTTTCCGCGGCACACAAACTGATGACCACGGTACACCAGTGTGCCGCGGCACACGCTTTGCGGAACACTGATCTATAATGTATATTCATATATTAAACTCATTAGTTGAAATGAATATATACCTACATAGATTTCGCAATAAATTATTAAATACATATGTTGATTTTAGAAAGAAGTTATATCTTCATCGAATACTTACATAGTTGCTTATTAGACCTTAGCTTAGCTAATTGTAAGTGTGAATAAAAAACAGATTTATTGAAGTTAGTTACAAATTTTTATTACAGCTGCAACATGTTGTAAACAATATTCAATCTCAATATTATGAACAGGTATAAAAGTCAAGGGAGTACAAGAAATTGGTAATAGAATTTTTCTTATCGGCGTACATAATTTTTACAGACCAACTGTATGGCGGATGTATGTATACAAAGAAAAAGGTACCTAGTTATATTTCACTTCACTATCAAGGTTATTAGTGCGCTGAAATAATATTTTACGGGTCTTTGTAATAACATTTTACGATCAAAGCAACACTCAAACATGTACCTACATAAAATCGTAATGTTACAAAAACATATGATGTATACATACATTTCTACCTAGAAAAAAATAATTCATTCACCCGGATCATCGCGGAATTTTTCACAAAAATAACAAATCTTACATAATATAAAAAAATCTCATCACTTGTTTAAATGGTAAACTGTATCGTTAATTTTAATACGACGCTCGAGAAATTGCCTGTTTGCTAATTTAGTAGCGATTTCCAAACAGTTTAAGATTCTCCCATTTTTACATAAAGTAGGTACGTGTGCTGATGATTCTTTGTATTACGAAAATAATATTATCAAGGCTTTTTATTATAATATTTTTTCTAAAAAATGGAAACAATACGATTTTTTGGGGATATTACATATAAGTTATGCGGTCCCTCTTATTGATTTAATAATATTAAAACTTTTGATCTCAACATCTATAATAATAGATGGATGACTCCAGATTGTGGGAGATAAAACTACTTTGCGCTACTGAACTTCGTAATGTTAATGTTGAGTAATTCTACATCACGGTCACGTTATATGGGCAATCGTTGTTCATAATAATAATAATAATAAATAAATACCTACTCACTAACTCAAACTATTTATGTCTTCTCATTGCAGAGTGATTAGTTTCTGGTATATAAATTTATTGTCATGCATTATATTTTATCAATTATATTAGAAGACCTATGTGTATCAAAAACAAAAGATCCATATTCAGAAAGTTAAACATCTCCATACAACACTCAGCTATCTGCAGACGGCGTGTCTTAAAAGAGACCAAATAAAGGATGCCACCCTGAGCATATTACACGGTGCTCTGAATATGGCAGAGGATCACACGTTATGGCGATAGATAATGGACATAATGAGACATAGAAGTCACGATTTCCAGAGCTGAGCGGAGGAGAAAAGAAAAACAAACCATGTTTGTCTATATTTTGGAGTAATTTTAATTCGTTACTGAACATCTGTACAGTAGTTTCAACGTGCAGGCATGTTGAATAGTTTTCCCATACACTCAAACGTTTTGACTATAATATGGGAAGGAGAAATGAGTAACAATCGAAAAAAAACTCAATAACAAGTAAAATAAGTGTAGGCCAACTTCACTTCAGATGATAGTTTGATACTATGAAGAATACTGTAAAGGAAATGGATTCAACCTGGTCAAATTATCCAATTTTCACTACGTACATAACGCTAAAGCAGGTAGATATTAGTATAAATGTTAAACAAAATATGTCCATGAGAATTGATTTGGCTGAACCCCACATGTATCTTTTTTCGTAATGATTGTTTTATAATCTACATAAAATTCATCAACCTTTCCGTACTTTATTCGTTTATTTTATTACTATCATATCATCCCATACACAAGTATTGTTCTTCACATGGAATGGAAAATATTAAATTCTTATAGATATATATTATTTAAGAAAGTGTTTTGGTATGTGTGATTGTTAATGTGATTTTTACTTACCAAATATTCAAAAGATGACGTTAATCTAAGCTTCGTATATACGGGAAGATATAGTTTACTTGTGATTGGAATAACAATTATAAAGGCACAACATATCATCCAAAACTGAGATCCGTAGGTGTACATCTCAGCTGGATTACCAAGAAGCTCAATAGCAGTGATAAAACTAAAAAAAAAAAACATTATTATTAAAAGTATATTTCAATTGTTATGTACATAGATACAAGTATATATTCCTTTATTGTTGCTGAATGTTTGTTCCACCCTTCTGGGAGGATTTACAAGATATATAGAATGATTTGACAGTTACAGAAACAAAAGCTATTAAGGAAATAAATGACTCTATCCTTAGGGCATAATTTTCATTGGCTTGGCGTTACCCCAGAAATATTAGTTGACGTATAACGAATTAATTGCTAATTAATCATTTGTATGTATTTTCTCTTTGAAATAATATATAATAGTTCCTTAATTACTAAACTTACATACACATCTTCAATGATAACTCGATCTATTTAAAATACCCATTACAAACAATTTTAAATGATAAAGTTTAATTTATATACCGACGGTTCTTGGTGGAAGTTCATATTAATAATTTTTAAAATTTAATACGATATATAGTTATTCCACTATTGACTTTATTTATTTTTGCGAGCCGGCTTTCAAGAGCTTCCGCTCTCATCGTCAGGCAAAAGTAAAGTGAAGCTTCATTACAAGTTAAGTATGTGACAAACAGAAAACAATAGGTAAAAATCAAAATTAAAGAGAAGTGTTATTATCATGTATCGTCAACCATATTATAATAACTATGAGCCCTTGTGGACGGTCTTATATCAAACATCTCCAGCATTTACCTTTGTACGATAACGGGGAAACCACAGAAACACCAGGTTTTCTAAATAACTATATATCGTATTACATTTTAAAAATTATTTTACATGTTTTTGATTTTACAAGTTAAATTTTGACTAAAAAGTATATTTGTTGTTTCTCAATTAAAAATATCACATTTGATGACTTGTTAGTAAGAAAAGTACCGAAAACGTATTTTAAATAATTCATAGTAAGTTTTCCTATTCTTTTCAAAGACAATTTATTGGAGTATCTTTATTCAATTGGTATTACACTTTTGGTACTAAGTACAGAATAGACATCGAAATAAAAATAAATTAAAGTTACAAATATTTTATTTTTACACCTAAAAATTTTCTTGCAAACCAAAATTTCTATTTTGAAACAAAAATATATTATACTTTCAAACATTACTTTTTGTTATCAACTCAATCGACATGTTGTTAGTTGTTTTTTTTTTTCATTTTATTATCCATATTTATTTTTAATGAATGTACGTGACGTTATAGCGTGCAATACACAATATCTAGATAATGATACTTTAATTAGGTGTAACAAGCTATACAGTGAACCACAGTGATCATCCTTATTATAATATTTACATTGCAATAATGTTTATTGAGATATAATTGCAATAATTCTATTATCGTATAAACTGATGGGCTAAAAAAATAATGAAAAAAAACTTCAATAAGTGTTGTGACAATCCACGACTGACTAAATTTTTCGACATCATAGTTTTTTATATATATTTTTTTGTATTACAATTCCCATTCAAATATATGTAAATACAAATAATGTCCATACAATTCAGCACTCTATTATAATTTCATAATATCATGAAGTAAACTAAACATATTCACCCAGATCTATATCTATATAACCGATCATTGACCATAAAATTTACAATATATTTAAATATATCTTTTACTGTTTTTTTTTTTCAATCTAAAAATATGTCTCTAATTTCGTAGAAAAAATATTCATAATAAATGTGTTAATTATTTTTATTTGTGAAAAAAAAAATATAAATCATGAAAACTATCTATAGGGATATGACCTATGCGCAGGTTGACAATGATAATCCAAATAGTATTTAAATTAAAACAAATAACATTCATAATACCTTTGGTTTTAGGCATATCTAAGGCATATCTAAGTCTATATTAATTATGAAATAAATATCATAATTAATATAGACTTAAATAAATATCATAGTAATCATAATTAATTAAATATTATATTCTTCTTGTTTTGAGGACAAGTTGCATGCTTATTTCTTGCAGTTGTTCCGCTGGTTACTCAATAGTGGGTAATGCCGTAATGAATGAAAAATATCTACATATTTTTTATCTATGAAACGAAACTCATCAATGTATTGTATTGAAGCTAATTTAAAAATAAACTTTTTACATTATTTGTCCATTCTCAGTTTTCATCATTCAACTTAATCAGAATTATTAATTACGAAAATCTTAATGTTAATTACGATTCGTTAATTACGAAAATCTTAATGAAAAATGATTAACGAACGGCCGAGCCATAATATTTCATATAGAAATTAATTGGGGCCAAGCAATTGTATGAATTAATTGACATGAATAGACACAAAGTCAGGGAACCCGTTTATGATAAATATCATAGAATATACTTTTTATAAATTAAATGTAATTATATTTAGGCGAAGTGGCAATCTATGAAACGCTATCAAAATGATTGATGAATTTTCTTCAGAAGCTAATAAATAACATCCAGTGAATGTAGGGGCTGTTTTACGTACAAATTAGCTTCGCTTACTATACAATATTATTTTAATAACATTTTAAGATGGCATGTCTGTATCGTAGCTTTCATTGATAATGAACTTGTAAGGTTTATATTAATTATAGTATATAAATTTAGTTTTGATAATATTCAGCCTAGTTATAAGAGAATTCATTTTGTGTTTATAATAAACTAGGTTAAAGATTGTGATTAATGCTTCTTAGTTTGAAGATGATAAATATACGGACATAGATATTTTACATAATACAGTATTATTTTTTATTATATTAACACATAAATATGTATTAAAACGGTAATTCCAACATTCATTTATTGAATGAGACAAGTTACGGCCGGTAGTGTTCTGCAAATGATTAAATATGACACATTTTAGATGCACATATAGCATACATATAACTTATTAAATGTATGATATACTTATGAAGACCTAGAAACTGTAGACTAATACAATTAATTGGTGCATTTATTGCCTAGAGATTGATTGAAAAAGTCAATTGAAAATTATAACTGCAATTCATCTATTGTTGGCGTTCCATACCCACATACAAATAAACATGAAAAAAGGCAAAGGTTAAATACTAAAGCTACAATGTTATATGACAAAGATTATTGTATTATTTACCCAAGTAATTAAAACTATTATTGAGCTCCTATTGTAATCATTTGTAGTTTATTTCAGATGGAATCATCAAAGGAATTCTTGAAATTAGACGTAGATCCTTCGAGACAAATAAACTATAAACATTCACGTGTATATTCACGTACATGTATTACGTATTGGAACTTTACAATCTTGTACATCGGTATATTCATTTTTTTAAATCTTTTTTATTATATTGTATATCTTTTATGTTTTTCTCGTCCGTAAGTTTTTTGAATACCTGGAAGACCTCGTTTCACGATGTATATTAATTACCTACTTCTATATAAAACTATCTAAAATATTGAGTAATATGATATTAAAAAAATTTCAATGAAAGGCATGTACAAGAAAGATTTATAACAATTCTCAAAAGACGGTCTTCTCAACATGTAAAAAAAAATAAAATCAAAAACTAAACGATATTTATGAACAATGTCTATCTTTAACACTTTACAGGACACTTGACAACTTACGAATAAATGTGGTAGACCTTGTCAATACAGAAACTCTATAGATATTTAATAATATAGCAATTAATAGAAATATGCTGAACTAGAATATGTTGGATCAGTTGGATTAAACTAATGCGTGTCAGAATAATAACTTTTTGGTGATGAAGTACATAGGTAAACAAATGGGTATCAATAATTAGTTCTTAACGAAGGTAAAATTAGAATTTAATTGCCTTCAACAATGACTCAAAAATCCATCTAAGATAGTAACGATATTATTTGAGGTCTATGATCAATATGTCGGCCGGTGTGGCGCGGAGGTAACGCTCTTGCCTTTGAGTCACGAGGCCCCGGGTTCGATTCCCGGCCAGGGCAAAGTGAAGAATGACCTTTTTCAAATTGTCCTGGGTCTGGGTGTTACATGTATATGTGTGTAGTGCATTGTATATGTCTGTATCGTCGCGTTAGTACCCATGATACAAGATTCATCTTAGTTTGGGACTAGCTCGATCTGTGTGTGAATTGTCTATGTATGTATGTATGATATACCAATCTATTCCAATTTTAGAATAATGTCTGTTTCATAAATAGAATCAAACTGAACTTCAGGTAAGTTATCTGCTAAATTAAATTATTATACATAATTTTTTTAACTTAGGTACATCATAACAATTTATGCATTTGGAAGTAGATACAGTATTCCACTATATTTCACTCGAAATTATTCAGTTTACTTCATAGCATACACCTTTAAAAGCTAACTTGAGCAACAATGTGATTATATTTTTTTTTATTGAATTACAGATTTTTTATGCAGTGATCCAATGAACGTCACGCGAGTGGAGAATATTCTGATGGTTTAAGTTCAAAGGAAAGATTCAAATATTCTATTAAAATTTACAAATTGATATAATGCTTCCATGAATATATACGAGGGCAGTCCGATAAGTACTTAGCCTCAGCGCTCGACAGCACCACTATGGCAAGAAAAGTTTACCATCGTGTAGTACATTCTTGTAGATGGCTTCTGTCAAAATTTCAGCCGAATTGGACTCATGGTTTTGTTTTGACCGCATGTGGAAGCGGGCGGGTCCACGGATTTTAGAAAAATGGAAAAAGAGCAATATCGGTTGGTGATTCGATTCTTGTTTTTGGAAGGGAAATCGCGAAGTAAAATCAAAGAACGCTTGGATGCTGTGTACGGTGACTCTTCTTCTTTGATAACGATAATCAAAATATGGTTTACGAGTTTCGACATGGTCGTACGTCGGTTTTTGATGAGCCACGCCCAGGTGTCCCGAAAATGGCTACCACGGAGGATAACGTGACAAAAATCCACGATATCGTATTGGCAGACCGCCAATTGAAAGTGCGTGAGATAGCTAAGATAATTGGCATCTCAAAAAACTTCATGGGTTATATCATTCATGAAATTTTGAGCATGAGAAAGCTCTCGGCGCAATGGGTGCCGCGTTTTCTCACTCCGGACAACAAGCGCAACCGTGAGACCACTTCAGAACAGTGTTTCACGCTGTGTAAGACCAATCCGAAGGAGTTTCTGCGTCGTTTTGTGACCGTTGACAAAACATGGATCCACTGGCACCCACCAGAGACCAAGGAACAGTCGAAGCAGAGGACTTTACCCGGCGAACGTACTCCGAAGATGGCGAATACTGTATTATCGGCCGGAGAGGTGATGGCCACTGTTTTCTGGGATTCACAAGGTGTGATCTACATCCACCACCTGGAAAATTATAAAACGATCACAAGGCTCTACTATGCCGAATAATTGGGCCGATTCGGCGCCGAATCGCAGAAAAAAACGACCCTATTCGACGAAAAAAGTGCTCTTCCACCATGACAATGTAACGGCTCACACCATCGCCATTGCCACGGCCAAATTGTTCGAATTGGGTTACGAACTGCTGGTCCATCCACTGTATTCTCCAGATTTGGTCTCGTGCTACTTCTTTTTGTTTCCAAATTTGAAAAAGTCACTCACCGGGCAGAAATTTACAGATTGGAACATCGCTGGGTCAAGTGCATCGAGCTAAAAGGACACTATGTTGAAAAATAAATTGCCACTTTTCCAAAATTTTCATTTTTTCTTATGTAGGCTAAGTACTTATCGGACCGCCCGTATTACATTTCTGAGGCCTGAGTCAATAACACATTTTCAAGTTACGTTTTCGTCGCGTTAACGTTCGAGTATAGACGAAGTTGCAAGCAAGTGTCAATTTCGTTGCTAAGATACACAATAGTTACGAAAATTAACACTTTGGCGCAACATCGTCTACATTTGAACGTTAACGGAACGAAAACGTAACGTGAAAATGTGTTATTGACTCAGGCCTCTGCTCTGAAAACAATAGTAATCCTTACGCCAGAATAACATGAACACAATGAAATGACATTAAAACACTTGACATTTTTATTGTGTGCTGAATATTTAATAGTTTTGTAACTAGAAATTTCAAAAATGCCGTTATTTGAATGTATGTAGAATGTCCAATGTCACGGTCTTACACCACAAAGGCAGCCGCACGAGTTCCGATGGGATTTTGCAATAATTAAAACAAGGAGTAAAACAATTTAATCTAGTATCAACCAAATATTGTTCGCGAGAACTAGTATCAGTCAAGTAACACTCACTTGACGAATGCAATAATTTCCAAGATTGTACATATATGTACCACCGACAGTAATAATATATTATTACAAGATGTACCACTTTATTATTTTATGTTATTGTATCACTACTTCATCTAAACATCTACAGGCGTATCGATTAATTGATATTGTTGTGTTGTGATTCAAATTTTTATTGTTGTCTTTATTACTTTTGTTTTATTGATGTCTTTTTATTTAACACGTGTGGAAATATTTCCTTCTATCTAATTATTTTCTCGATAATTTCAAATTACAGAATTCTTATCGAAGACGACGAGTTTCAAGTACTTTTCATAAATATTTACGTAGATGTTGTTAGTATATTTATTACGGACATGGTATACTTTGGTAATAGAAAAAAAAGGAAGCAAGAAAGTTTGCATAAAAAAATAGCAAAAATGTTTAAATTAAGATGCATTAATCTCAAAAATTTATCTTCATCTTTAATCACACCATTACGACATTTTATTGAAAGTTAATTCAAATACCGGAATGCCTTATACCTATCTGGATTCAAACCAATTTTTATCAACAAAATTAAACAAGGCCTGCAGAAATTCTATTATATTTGATTTAAATATATTTGATGAACAAAAATAAGAAATCTTGTACATTTGATTAGTCCACAGTAAAAATATCCAGCGACCTCGTTAGTAGATATAAGAGATGTCAAATTCATAGTCTGCACAAGGTGACAACACCATAATATTGGAGGAACCATTCTATTGTTCACAAAGTCCAATAACCTGGGTGCATGTTAGTATGTAGGTATGTATGTTTGTTTTATAAGAGATTTAATAAAAACATTAATATTTGCTATTAGGTGTATAATAGGCAGAATAGTTAGTGAGCTCTTTATAGACAACTCAAATACCCCATACGCGGTAAATAATACGTACAACATTGACGATATAATAAAAGTCTCAAGATTTGGAAAAAACAATACAAAATCTTCAGAAAAAGTCTTTAAAATACTTAATTATCGTTATTTTATTATAGGCCTCCAAGAGGAAGCTAGTTAACATGTGAGAATGATATCAAAAGCCTAGAAATCAATTGATTACGTAAATAATTATTAAAATCAAGTATTGCCTTGAACATGAAAATAATTTACTTCACTACACTAATAAATTGTGCATGGAAATAAGATAATTTGTAAGCAAGTTCATATATTATAGGATAGTACAATACATTTGAAGAACACATTGGATATCTCATATATGTTGTATTAATTTTTATTCATGCATATATTTGACAAAAAAACATCTTTAATCATAAAAAATAGTTCCTAATGTTTTGACTATGTCGTTTTTCTTCCTTATACTATACTACTATACTATACCCTCACGCCGTGTCCCAAGTGGGGTAGGCAGAGAGAACGGAACGCCAAACAGATCTATCTTTACACACTTCCTTCGCTTCCTCCACATTCATACAGTTCCTCATACACGCACGTCGGTTCCTCTTACTCAACACGCGGCCGTCCTTGAGAATTTGATCCACGTGATCAAGCCACGTGGTTCTCGGACGCCCGCGTTTCCTCACACCCTTTCTTTCAGATAAGTATATCCTCTTTGTCATTCTTTCCTCTTTCATTCGTTCCACATGACCAAACCATCTCAATTTATTTACACGCATTCTGTCCACAACAGTCTTTTTGCATCCGCTCATTCTTCTAATATCCTCATTCTTCACTCTATCACGCAGCGTTTTACCAACCATTCTTCTCAACGATCGCATCTCTACTGCATTTATTCCACTTTCGTCCTTCTTCAACCACGTCCATGTCTCGCTTGCATACGTAAGTGACGGTACCAGAATGGTATTGTGCACCAGCATTTTAGCCATGTTCGACACATTGTCATTGCTGACAATGGGTCGAAGTGCACCGTTTACTCTAGCACCGGCCACTTTCCTTCTTTCAATGTCCCTATCGCATCTTCCATCCCTCGTAAACATACTTCCCAAATATACATACTCACTTACTTGCTCCAAACATTCGTCACCAACTTTAATCTCGCAAATCGTTTTTTCATTCTCTCTTTCAAAAACAAGAACTTTCGTCTTCATAACGTTCATTTTCAAACCATTCAAATTGCAACTATCATACACACACGTAACAATCTCTTGTAAGTCCCTTTCACTCTCAGCCATTAACACCAAATCATCTGCGTACATCAATGCATTCACCCGAAACCCATTCAGCTCGACACCAACATCCATCTCTTTCACAGGTCGCATACAGTAGTCGAAGAATAGGTTGAACAGCCACGGAGACATGACACAACCTTGCTTCACTCCTTTGGTGAGGACAAACCACTCCGAGAGAGTGTTATTTACCCTCACGCAAGCGGAGCTTCCCACGTAAAGTGAAGATATTGCGCGGATCAACCGGCTGCTCACCCCATACTCCGACAACACGCGCCACAACCTTTCCCGGTCCACTCGATCATATGCTTTCTCCAGATCCACGAACGCACAAAAAAGCCTCTGATGTTTACCCAGAAACTTCTCTATAACCATTCGCAGGGAGAAGATCTGATCGGTGCACCCTCTGCCATTCAAAAAAGCTCCTTGCGCATCCCATATCTTACACTCAGTTATCTTTCGTACTCTCTCAATCAAAATTCTACCATACAGTTTCCCTATGGAGCTCAGCAAGCTAATAGCCCGATAACTCCCGCATTCAAGTCTAGAGCCTTTCCCTCTGTACAGGGGGCAGATGATAGCCCTCCTCCAATCCTCTGGAGTAACACCTTCTCTCCAACAATCGTTGAAAAGCTCCAAACACCACGCGAGAACCCCCGGTCCACCAGACTTGATGAGCTCAACGGCAACACAATCATACCCTACAGCTTTACCGCACTTCGCTCTTTTTAATGCATTCATAATCTCATTCATGTCTATCATATCGTTTTCATTCACACTGCTTTCACTGTCGTCATACTCATTTGCATTTGTACCATCACATTCAAACAGATCTTCGAAATATTCCTTCCATCTCCGTAACACACATTCATCATTCACTAACACACATCCATCCTTGTCTTTTATCCCTTTCATACTGTTCACACTTGAACCCGTCCTCTTTCGTTTTACTTCCTTCCAAAAAATCTTCATATTTTCACTCGCATACGTAGACAATTTCTTACATTCTTCATCTTCAAGCATTTTTTTCTTCATTTTCACAACTTCACGCACTTCCTTCTTGCATGTCTTGTAAACTTCTTTCTTTCGCTCTTTTTCACATGTGTCACACTGTTTCACACTCAGTAAGTCTTTCCAAGCATTCTTCTTCTTATCTACAGCTTCTTTCACATCATTATCCCACCATGCATCGCCTTTCTTACGTCCAACTTTAGCTTCACCACATGTTTCTTTTGCACTTCCTACAAGCACACTTTTTAAGACATCCCACCTTTCATTCATCGTTAGATCATTCTTTTCGTTCGCACTCAGCTTCTCATTCACAGTTTTTACATATTCATTCTTTACACTCTCATCTTTCAGTTTTTCGACTCTCAATCTCATAGCTGGCGTGGACTTTTGTGTTCTCGAACGCCAACCGGAGAATAGATTTATTCTTGAGACGACAAGAAAATGATCCGTCTCCAGCTCAGCGCCTCGATACACTCTAGTATCCGTGGTCGCCTTCCTGAGACGAGAGTCCACACACACGAGGTCAATCATCGATCTTTCATTCCCTCTCTCCCAGGTATACATGTGGATCTCCTTGTGGGCGAAAAAGGTATTCGCCACAAAGAGATCCATCTCCAAGCACACATCAATTATTCTTTTGCCATTATCGTTCACTCTACTGTCTCCATTCATTCCCAAAACACTTTCAAGTTCATTCCTCCTAACACCCACCCATCCATTCAAATCACCTGCCAAGATCAATCTTTCATTTTCATTTTTATCTTCAGCAATCTTTCTCACGCCATTCCAGAACTCTTCCTTTTCCGTCTCTATGGCATCGTTCCCAGGACCATACCCAACTATGAGTAAGATCCTAGTCATCCCCACTTTGAAACGGATCCAGATTAGCCTGGAACTTACACATTCATACCCTTTCATACATTCGCTCATTCTTTCCGATAAAAAAGCACCCACACCTTGACATGCGTGTTGTGTGTCTGGAACACCAGACCACAACTTGATCCTTCCATCACTTTCTTTAATACCACACCCTTTCCTCTTCGTTTCGCAGACACACAAAACATCCAAATACTTATCATTCATCATCTCTAAAATTTCGTCCGTCTTTCTCACCATCCCTCCTCTCACATTCAAAACTCCCACCCTGCATTCCGCTCTCCTCTTTGTGCCCTTCACCCACTTTGACGCGGCATGATGGGTGGCAAGCCTCATCGCTGCCATATGCGTCAAAGCGTACTACCTATTGTCTTACATTTATCTTACATTTTACCCCCCACCGCCAAGGAATACGAAAAATCCACCACCCTGTAACTTTTCTTCCTTAATTAACTATATGTGTGATTTGTAAAAAAGATGATCTAGATTGAATATTTTTTTGGAAACATCAATGATTATTCACAATAAAAAAGTTTTTTCTCCTGACTGGTGAGATAGAAAAGCCATTTTACAATAGATATTTAATATTTGAGATATCAAATAATAATAAATGTCAGTAACAAAACGTACTTTACTTAAATGAAATAGGCATAAAAGACTTTTATCGTCGATTGCCTGAGGGAAGTGTTAAGGCTGAATGAATAACGTTTGATATAATATGTATAAATAAAAAGATATTAAAATAGATATATATATATATATATATACAATGAGAGTTTTATTATAACCAGACTAAACCCGCTAATATAGTTAAAAGCAGAACATGCTAGATGACATAGCATTACAAATAAGTTTCAAATTGAAAGTTTTGTGAAAGTTCATTCAAAAGGGTAAAGATAGTGTAATTATAATTATTATTCAACGGACCTAGTACATGAATAAAGACAGTTACATGAAAATATATTTAAGAATATTTTCAATCTATTTCTCAACATTATCACAAGCAAGGTAGCCAACAAAATAACTACCTACATGTTATAGTAAACATAATATGCAAATGGTCTTCTCTGTGCTTATAATTTTTTTAAATATTCCTAATACCAGCAATATGATGCTGTCAGGAGACAAATATCCTAACTAAGTATCTTAGCTATTTCTTTATGCAATATTTAATTTGTTGTGTTTTGTATAATTATGGCGATGAAAAATAAATAATGTTATATGAAAAGTTTCATTTTACCAAACACTCGAAAATATACAGAAAAAAGTGAGAGAACTACTCTTTCCCGGAAACGCTAATTGAAACAATCTAATAAAATAAATAAAATGGGGTTAAATTTAAAATGGCGCAAAGATCTTCACAGATGTTTTAAGTAGGTAGTTAGGTACTCGATAATTGATTAAAAATTCAACGAAAAGGTACTTTTACTTTCAAGTGCAAAACAAATTGATATGTATGGCATCATTAATAACAATAATACTTTAGTAGTCCTACATAATTATAAACAGAAATGTAGGCAGGCACCTAATGATTGTACATTTATTTGTGTGTCGCGTATACGACATTGGCGTATATTTATTTATGTAAATAATGATGATATTGTATACAATTCAATGATATAATGTATGTTATGGTGTCGATCATAAATTCATACAATAGCCGCGATCACAGTATTATGTATTTTAATGAAATTAATTATATGAAAAGTTCGTCGACCACAAAATTACTAATCTTATGATTCCAATGATCACTATAATATTTCGACTATGCTTAACTAATAATACTATTAATTATTCATAGCGTGAGATCTAATATAAAATAATTAAATAATAATTCTGAAGCATTAATACACAGTTAACCAAAAATATTCGTGCTTTTCTAGTCTACAGTTTAACTAACTTCGATGGTACTTTATTGATAAGATAATCCTACAATTTTAATAAGATATACCTCGATATTATTACAAATATGTGCTTGTGCATACATTTAAAATAATGTATAAAAACATTAATCATTTCATATTTGTAAAATAACAGACCTACCTAAATAAAAATGACTTGACTTGACTTGTATAAATTGTTGAAATCTGCCCTTTACTTAGATAAAATATTACTAGAATTGTATAGATTAGCTTTACAACGCTGTCCAACATTTACGAGTATGAATAACATTATTCTTTATTCACTCTTTATCTTTATTTTTTGAAAGATTTTATAGCAATTTTGAACAGATTTTGCATCCACAAGCTATCTGACAATGTGAAAAAAAACAGACTCTTCCATTCACAGAGTCTCTGCGCCAATTGAGTCACCTCTTCCCACTCACACATTGTCTCAAGTTTAATAGGTGACTAATCATGCTACCTACAGCACGCTATTTAAAAGAATTAAATTGTCAACTATCATTATGAGTGGTAACTAATTGTTTTTCATTCACACTAATTTATAATTAAATATATACCTAATTATTACTGATATATCTATCATGTCATAAATATACAATCAATTTTAAAACTATTTCTGTGGATATAGCCTTTGCATATATAAATATAAAGATGAGTGTAAATTTTAAATTGATTCTCGAAATATTGTCATCAAAATTTATTTTAACATTTGGGTTGGTTGGAAAACGATAAAATAGAGCGATAAACCTACCCTTTTTGAGATAGAATTGAAATCTTTTGAAGCAATTAGTATAACCAGCGAAATATAAAACTACTATAAAATATATGTTAAACTACTATTCGATTTATTTAGATCGAGAGAGACGTCTTTCGTCTTGTTAGGAAATTGTCAATCTCTTATTTCATTGACAATGTCCTAACAAGCCTTTGCGATAAACTCGCCCTCTGTATATTGATTGTATCTAACTTATCGTTTACCTTTTATTAAATTGTTTGTACAGTAAAGAATGAAAGAATAAATAAATAAGACGCCTCTCTCGTAAATAAATCGAATAGTAGAACAAAACATTTGTTTTATTTATTTTGCTTTGGCATTCTACTACCTAAACACCGACACAGTGAATAGTATAACCAGTGTACAATAAAAAAAAGTTTAAAGTTGGATGGAAAATATCATATTTAAAATTATCACGTGACCTCGGAATATACATAGTATATAATTGACTATATTACCACTGCAATATAACCAGTAGATAATATTCAAAGACGACGAAGCACGTGCTTTGAATATTGCACTTTGATATGCAATATAAATAAAATTGGATCATTTAAATGTTTCGTAACTTCTGATAATATGACAATCATGAAGCAGGTACATAACTAATTGTTCTTTATGTATTAATCGTAAAAATACAATTGTAGTATAATTCTCTTCGTGAATCCTAATTAAAAATACATGTTTTAATAATTAATATTAAAACAAATATTTTAATAAGCATTATGATGAGTCAATACTTCAAAATCATGAACATTTCGTATCTTCGCGTTCATGAGATTTTGTTTTAAACCTCAATTATTTTTCGTAATTTTTATACAGAGTTTTATTTTGTAATATTTAATTAAATTATTTTTTCTCTACTGACGCTAAAAAATGTTGGAACATATGCCGTATACTTTTAACAAATATTAAAGTTGATTGAATATATGAAATTGTTTCAAATATAATGCGCTACGAATCCAGTAATCAATGTGAAAATATTATTTAATAGATACGAAAAAAAACAAACCGACATAAAGAAATGTGTGAACATTAAATTAACTGATTTCAAACATGTAAAGCGCATTGCCGCAACAATGTAGGTACTACCTAAAGTTATTAAAATATGAATACCTAATAATCTCCTGACTATTCATAACTGCAACGGTTGTTCAATGTGAAGGTTACATAGTTATTGTAATATCAGGAGTATTGTCATACAATATAAATTATAAATACATTACCCATCTATCAACATACACAGTAATTCATCGGACAAAATAATCACGTCTGACTCGTATGACGAGACCTTAATTGAACCTATATGGAGCGGTTCAAAGATATCACAATGTTAACCTTACCTCGCTCCAAGACTTATCGCCATAGGAAGTGTGCTCATGGAAGATCCACCCAACAAGAAGTCATCACTGGTGGTTTGCTTCTCTCCAAAGACTCCATAAAATATTCCGATGGCACAGGATACAACAAGCATAATTGCTAGCAATAAATAATCTATCCATGAGAATGTATTTCTTGTTTTGTCTTGTGAACATTTTTCGTCTTCCAAAGGTAGTTCAGTTGATGTATATTCATAAAATTCCTGAGCATTAGTGTCTGTCGATGTAACTATACACGGATATATTGATAGCAACACAGTCAATAACACCACTAATGTGAAACATTCTCTACTCCCCATTTCCAATCAAAAGATCTCTTGATTGGTTAGTAATGCAGATTGTTGTAAGATATATCTGAAAAATAAAAAAAACAAATACAATTAATATCTGTTTCAAATATGTGAATGGACGTAATATTGATTGAAAAGTTTAATCATTATTGATATTCAATCTATTTCGAAATAATAGAATCAAATAATGGCACGTGGCTCATGCAATTTTGAGAACAGCAATAAAAACCAGGTTTATCACTTATTGATATTAATATTAAGATCTGTAGATGAAAGAGGCGAGAGTCTTTGATGGACCATGTTTTGAAATTTTTCAATGCAAAAGAGCATTGCCATTTCATCTACAAGGTTTCCGACAGCCTAGACCTCCCTCCTTCATAGTAAACCATCCATAATATATTGATATGAGAGCGCTAGGAATGTTGTGAGAAGATTATTGAATTGGTACAAAGATGCTCTCAACGGAGGAGACTGGCTTCTGCCTTGTGCTTCCGAGAGGAGGGTTGAAGGTCAATTGAGTTGATATAATTTTTTCAATATGTTATTTTTCATTTTTTTATTCCAAAATAGTACCAACATACAAATAAATATAAAGAACAACATTGTGGAATATACCCCACAAGACTAAAATCTGTTCTGGGTTATATACGACGAGAAGAGAATTAAATACCCAGATGTTAATCAAATGAAGAAATTAATATTGAAACACGATGTGAATTAAGAAGTTGTTAAAATTATATTGACTGAAAAAAAAATATATGCCTAAGTCTACAAAGCGAGCTAATTAGTAGGCGATATCTAGCTTTCTACTAGACATTGTACTATAAGTTATCATTCTAGAAATGTAATGGCAATTACCTTACATAAACAGTAGCTATAAACAATATTTCTATGCTACAAAAGACGAATTTATTGAAATTTAGAGAATACATTTGCCATTTCTCCAAAGTTCTATGAACCTGAAACCTCCTTGTTTCTGACGGGAACACAGAGTGAATAAACCTCCCCGTAATTTTGTGAAAGTTAAATCATTTTTACAGCGGCATTATTCTTACACTTATATTTTAACATGATTATATCTTGCTTTAAGAAGATGATCATTGGATCCCTGACAGATTCTAGATCTCATCAGGCGCAGACAGAGGCTATCCACTTCATTAACATTTCCTCCTCATCCGTATTGTTTTACCCCCAAATTATTCCCACACTGTTGTATTTATGTTTCGCATACATAGGTGATTTATTTTGTTGCAGTATGCAATGCAAGTAAAATTTTGTTATTTCAAATATTGCCATACTTTGTTGGTTTATTTATTGTGTAATTTTATATAACTGCAATATATTTTACATAATAATTTATCTGTAGTGTTTGAAAAAATCTGAGTGTAAAGATGCATAGCATAAGATATAACTCAATTAGCACAAATTGGAGGAAGATAGTTTCCATCCCATGCTACTGCCATACATACAAACAAAATAACAGTATTCTATTCTTCTCAAGACCATCCACTCGTTTGCGAGTCATTTAGGGAAATAACAGTACGTAGATGACAACACAACCAAATAAAGTAGTTAATAAATATTTTTCAGTATTTCGATTTGCGAAAACAAACATCCGCCAAGATAATGTATAAAATATAGTAGCTTACCTTTAAGTACCTCTACCTTATCACAATATCACATAGGTATGTTTAAAACATTCAACTACTTTTTTACAACTAACATAAATTAAAATTTGATAAAGAAAAGAAAGCCTACTACGGTTTCCGATTACACCGTTTATTTAGAAATGTGCGAAATTGTATTTCCAAAATCTGTCTGTTTGACCTGTTTAAGTATTTCATTCGCGGGTTTTGTTTTGTCGCACGAAACTATTATTTTTTTAATAAACGATTGTAATAATTTACACTTTATATATTTTTATAACTTTTATGACTATGAAAATGTAACATGTTATTCAAACAACTTCCTATAAAATAATGTACAACATTCAGGAGAGATATTTCTTTTATATAGATACGCGTTCAGCGTTGATTTAAATGACCGTGTACATCTGAAAACGTAAGCGACAGAACTTAACTAATTATTACGTGTACGTAGGTAGGTGGGTGGGTAGGTAGGTACCGCGCTAAACTGCTGAACGTTTCTTGAATCAGAAGAACATATTTCTTCCTGGTTTTGCATATGGAATAAATAAATATATAATATGAATATTACTAACAAATATGTCACAAAAATATAATTATACATAGGTAGATACGAGTACCTACGTATGTAGGTACAGATATTTTCTTCCCTAATCAGTTTGGGAGTCCACTACGTCTAAGTAATTTCTTTATCTATTTCTAGTGCTTTCCAGGACCTCTGGTTTACTTATTTACTTGGCTTAATCACCACTCTCTGTCACTTGCTGAACATAAGCCTCCCTGTATTTCTTCCATTGTATCTGTGTTAAATTTTCCTTCTTCCCAAACATCTCGGTACTTAAAACCAAATCTTTCACATAACATTTTCGACACCTCCTTTTCTCCTCTCACAGTTTTCAATGTACGCCATTCACTTCAATTATTTTCTACTTTTAATCAAACAGAGAGATAAGATTGTGGAAAGCAATTTGACTTTGATTGATAAGTGAATCTCTTCTTTCAAAGTTAGTTTTGTAATTTTATTTTTTATTTCGTACAATTGTATCATATTGACATCTCATATGTGTCAAACTATTAATGTACCTATAGTCTATACCATATGTATTATTTTACATCCTGATAGTTTTATACCTACTTATAATAAAGGTGAGAAAAACAATTTGGAAAATTGTTCTAAACAATCATAAATAGGTATCTAACTCATTTTTAATAAACCGCTCTATTAACTCAAAAATATAATTGACAATGTAATATTTTTATACATAATATAGAGAATACTTGTAATGTTCTGTCGAAAGACGAACTTGTTGCATATCAAAGTCTTCCAGCTAACCATTCCAGTCTTCCTGCTTTGTTAAGGAGAGAGTGGAACTAACTAAGTGCTATCGCTGCTGGGCATATGACCACATAGCTAGAAACTGCAATAATGTGGACAGAAGCAAGAATTGCCGAAAATGTTTTGGCGCCGAACACTTGTCAAAAAACTGTACAGGTACCGAGTTCTGTCCACTCTGCGAGGAACAGGGACACATGGCTGGAACTAGTGCATGCCGAATCTTTAGGGAGGCTCTGCAAAGAGCGCGTCGGGTCACCCATACATAATTTTCAAAATCCTACAAGTTAATGCAGGAAGGAGCGTCAGATCACACGACATGGCCGCTTACGTTGCAGGTAAAGAAAACTGTGACATAATTGCTTTTAGCGACCCCAACCTATCTAAATGCGGGGGTAAGAACTGCTACTCTGCTATAGATGATGGAGGAATGATAATGAATCTTAACAATAAACTTGGCATCGTTCGATACCGCAGAATGCAAGCGGCGGTGAGAGTGGAAACTCAAGAATACATAATATATTGCATATACTTAAGCCCAAACAAGTGCTCGCCTGACGAATTTGAAAAACACTTGGATAACATCGAGCGTGACATGAGAACCCATAGAAAAATTAAGAAGATCATAATAACCGGAGACCTAAATGCAAAACACCCCTGCTGGGGTGGTATTGTAAAAAATAAAAAAGGTTCGATACTTCTGGAATGGATAAGCTCAGTAAATATGAACTTGCTGAACGACGGCAAAAAACCGACATGTGTGAGACCGAATGGGTCGTCATACATTGACATCACTCTGGTAAGCGAAGATATTCTGCAAAGATGTCCTACTTGGGAAATACTAGAAGAAGAAACGATGAGTGACCATGTTTTCATACTTACAAACATCCCAGAAGAACGCCCATGTAACGGATACAAATACGTTCGAGGAAAAACCGACATAGACTTATTTAGCAGATACTTCAAACAATTAATTGAAGGGAAAGAAGTCAGTGCACACGAATGCGAAAGATCACTAACAGAAGCATTCGAAAAGAGTACACCACGCATTAGGTGCGAAAAAAATCAACAAATACCTTACTGGTGGAACATTGACATCCAAAAGAGCGTGAGTGAAGTAAACAAGAAACGAAGAGCGTTTCAAAAATCTAATATACCGGAGATCAGAAATGAGCTTCAAACTTCATACAAACATGCCAAGACCGAACTTAAACAGAAAATCATCAAAGAGAAAAGAAAATTCTGGGACAAACTGTGCAGCGAGTTGGATACAGATATATTCGGTGACGCTTACAGAATAGTCAAACACCAGATGAGAATACCAAATCCAGAGACGACCCTAGAGATGAGTGATAGAAAAAGAGCATTCAAAGAATTATTCATCTGTGAACGCCCTAGGATAGTGATCGAAACTGTAGAAGGCAACTCTACAGGCCATACCACGCTTGACCATAATGTAACTGACGAAGAATTGAAACAGGTAATCAAGCGAATAAAAATAGGAAAAGCTCCAGGTCCAGACAAAATTCCCCCCCATGCTGTAAAAACTGCAATGGAAATCAGCCCTGAGTATTTCAAGAGCCTTTTTGATAATATCCTGACCGAAGGGAAACTCCCGAAACAATGGAAAAAAGCTGGACTAATACTAATTGAAAAGCCCAAGAAGGCACCACAGGATCCAACCAAATACAGGCCTATATGCTTGCTTAATGTAATAGCTAAGGCATTCGAAAGCCTTCTAAACACAAGGCTTGTGTCCGAAATAGATAAAAAAGATGGATTTAATAGCAGTCAGTTCGGGTTTAGAAAAGGAAAAACCACGGTTCATGCAATAGACAAAGCAGTGACACTAGCAAAAACGGCGTTGGCATCAGGAAAAAGCAATTGCTTGATCCTCATTGATGTAAAAAATGCTTTTAACACTGCAGACTGGAATAAAATCTTAACTAAAATAAGAAATAAGAAAATAGATGGATACCTTCTGAATATTCTATCAGACTACCTGACAGAGAGACGCGTCCTATTGGATAAGAAACATGAAGAAGAGGTTTACGGTGGAGTACCACAAGGGTCAGTCCTGGGTCCCACACTATGGAATATCCTGTACGATGACGTAATGGACGTTGAAGTAGCAGAACAAGTGGAGATGGTTTGCTATGCTGATGATTTAGCGATATCCGTTACAGCAGCGAACAGCAGAGAACTAGTAGCAAAAACAAATAGAGCCTTACACGCTGTAAATATGTGGATGGAAGAAAACGGATTGCAAATCGCACCAGAAAAAACGGAGGCAGTGATCATTGGAAAGAAGAAAGGGTACTCCGAAGTTAAATTCCAACTGGGAGGAGTAATAATTAAGCCGGTCTCTCAGGTGACGTATCTCGGAGTGATTATAGATAACCGCCTCTCAATGAATGCCCATATAAAGAAGGTATGTGAAAAAGCACAGAAGACAATAAGGGCCCTCAGCTGTTTAATGCCCAATACAAGAGGCCCGGGACCAAAAAAAAGAAAGATGCTGGCAATGGCAGTCCAATCCATAATCCTATACGCAGCGCCTATATGGGCACACACCGCCAACAAAACAGAAAACCACAAAGAGATCAGAAACACTCAGAGACTGACAGCATTAAGGGTATGCAGTGCATACAAAACAGTATCAACAGATGCTGCTCTTGTGCTGGCTGGCTTGGTGCCCGTGGAACTTCTGGCAAAGGAGCGTTCAAGGCTGTTTAAAAATTACACCACAATAACAGAAGAAATTAAAAATGAAGAAAGACGAACAACACTGGTGGAATGGCAACAAGCATGGAACCAGGCATCTAGCGGAAGATGGACATATCGTCTGATAAGGGAGATCGAGCCTTGGCTGAACAGAAAGCATGGAGAAATAAGCTTTAGAATAACGCAGTGTGTGACGGGTCATGGTGTCTTCGGCAAATATCTCCGCAGAATACAAAAGGCCCCAACAGAAGGGTGTATGTACTGTGAGGAGGAAACGGATGACCCTGAACATACCTTGTTTGCGTGTACGAGATGGCAAGAACAACGGGAGACCTTGATAACCCAGATAGGCCGTTTCGATGCCGATTCCATGATAAAGTCAATGCTGCAATCCCCATATGTATGGAGTAGGGTGGGCAGTTACATGGAAGAGATAATAGCCCAGAAAGAAAGGGATGAAAGGCGACTGCAAATGGAGGAATAATATGTCAAAGTTTGCAGTTTGGGTAGACCGAAAGGTAGGAACCAAGCTGCAAAGGAGGAGGATATATATTGATAAAAAAATGTTTTTTTTTATCAATATATATTTACTGTGCCATATCTCATGGCAATGAAGAAGGGGAGGGGGTAGAAAAGGACGGAAACCTACCAATTTCAACCAGAGACACGAAACAGAAGAATCTTTAACGTCGTGTAATTTTATTTCTAAAAACAAAAAAGTTTTACCAATTTTGTTTCAAATTATATGTAATAATAATTTCTTCCCTTTTTTAGTTTCCAAAAAGATATTTATATAAGTAATGGTAAATGTCATATTTTTACCGTATAGCACATTTTTTGAACGGTATGATGGCCTCGAAATTCAACTATTTTTTATTGGTTTTTAAAGAATCTATCGCTAGTTCCAGCCAAGTCTTTCAAATTACAAAGTATTCACCTGATTTTGCTAGTTTCTTCTGGGATAATTCAGTTTTTTTCAAAGAAACATCTAGCTACAACCTGTTTATATTGGTGTACGAAGGTAAAACATGTTTTCATAGTATGCATTATTGTGAAAGAGACGTTCGTGATGAGTAAATGGTAAAGATAAATCATTATCTTGTTCGTAATGATTAATATGCGCCTGGTTTGTATGCAAACGTTGTAGTATATTTTCCGTGCAAGTACATAATAATCAATTAAAATGTATTGTGTTTTCTCCAGATAATGCCGGAATTGTTAATTGATTCTTATAATTCATCTTCGTGACAAATTGTGGCACGCTTTCGGTAGTATTGTGTTTGGGTCAACAATCTTTCCCTGTACACAAAAGTTTGTTGCTACATATTTATTTTTATTTATTTCAATATAATATTTTATTACGTATAGGTACAATAATTAAGTGTTTTATTTGTAACTCTTATGTAGGTATTACCCTCCTTTAGAAGCAACATTCAATTAATTATTTTTGATATTTCATATATCATTATATTATTTTGGTACCTTTTTTCTGTTTCTAATAACCAAATCACTCTTGCGTGGACTCTCATCACAAAATAACCACATCTCCACATTTGGTGGCATACTCAGTAGGCCTAGCTTAATTTTCAGCTACAAGGTAACCCATATCATAAAAGTAGCACTTCGATGACAAAGACATCAGTATTATAAGAATGTTTTTCAGTACTTTTTGAGTATTCAGCTGTGGAACACACGGCAAAGAATAGTCTCCCATTTTTCTGTAAATGCAAGTTTTCGAAAAAAGGAGCATTTTACACCCTTAATTCAGCGACGAAATATACCACCCATCCTGAAGGTCTTAATATTTTGTTGGTACAGTGAGGACAACTTGCTTGTTTGTTACGGTGTAATTTAAATAAAACAAAAAAGTGCAATTATATTTTTATTTGATAATTTTGTACTGTTACTCACACATAGATTTGCTAGATTATATTATTATTATGATTTCCTTACAGAAGTTACTAACATCACATCATGAGTGAAACATTAAAAACATTTATAAAATCTCAATACAAATGTCATTACAAAATTCTTTTAAAAAGTATGCATCATTTTTAACCTATAGTGTCAAAACTATAAGGCATATCAAATACTCTATTTTATTTATTTTTTATAAAACTGATTCTATGAAACATGAACTCAAGTATACATATGATGAATTCTCACATCTTCATTGCAAACATAAATCAATATGTTTGACAAGAGCACAACGAATAAGAAAAATATCTCGAAAAATGCTAATAAATTAAAAAGATAACTGAGATTATAAAAAAAATAAAAGCAAACTATGTAAAAATCATCACATGTTTTTATTTCATAATACCCCTCATGAAAAATGCATTTTAAATCAATAAAATTTTCATGAATAGTAAGTTATACAAATGTTGCACAGAATAAATTATAAAATTAACTAGGGTCTTTATACATAATCAAAAGTAATTTGGGAGTATCATATTAATTTTTAAGTGGATATAGAATTGTAGTGTTCTGATACTCTATCATTTATTTAACATATTAAGCAAAATTTATATGATCATACAATAGATTTCTACGGATCTGGAAAGTAAGTATAGTATAGCAAAATAATGTATAAGATTGAATTTTCCCTGTAGCTGTTACAAGAATTATTTTGGAATGATAATTATGGAAAACATGTACAGTGTATAATTAGCCACTTATATTGCCAGAATGACTATTTTTTTATGAAAAGCCAATATTTAAATGAGTCACTAGTGTGATTCTTAAATGAAGTCCACTTGTACTAAATTAACATTGTTTTTATATCCCATAAATTTCAATTTACTTCAAACAACATACATCAAAATGTAAGGAAGAGACAGAATAACCCTCAATGGCGGCTTACAGACAGCTAGAAACATCAATCATCAAGCAATAATCTTAAATCTTTCGGCGACAATTTGGAGCATTCTCCGAAGAAATATTCGAATGAATGCCTTCGTTACGTCTCATAGACGGGTAACTTGGGAGTATCATATTAATTTTTAAGTGGATATAGAATTGTAGTGTTCTGATACTCTATCATTTATTTAACATATTAAGCAAAATTTATATGATCATACAATAGATTTCTACGGATCTGGAAAGTAAGTATAGTATAGCAAAATAATGTATAAGATTGAATTTTCCCTGTAGCTGTTACAAGAATTATTTTGGAATGATAATTATGGAAAACATGTACAGTGTATAATTAGCCACTTATATTGCCAGAATGACTATTTTTTTATGAAAAGCCAATATTTAAATGAGTCACTAGTGTGATTCTTAAATGAAGTCCACTTGTACTAAATTAACATTGTTTTTATATCCCATAAATTTCAATTTACTTCAAACAACATACATCAAAATGTAAGGAAGAGACAGAATAACCCTCAATGGCGGCTTACAGACAGCTAGAAACATCAATCATCAAGCAATAATCTTAAATCTTTCGGCGACAATTTGGAGCATTCTCCGAAGAAATATTCGAATGAATGCCTTCGTTACGTCTCATAGACGGGTAACGAAGGCATCCATTCGAATATTTCTTCGGTGAATGCTCCAAATTGTCACCGAAAGATATAAGATTTTTACCTGATGGTTGACATTCGCATCTAGCTGTCTGTACGCCGCAAATGACATGTAAGTACCAGTCCTACATGCATCCATTATTAATAATTTTGAAACATAAATTCTGAGAAAGTTTGTAATGCGTTATTAGTCTACTTGGTCAATGGATACACATAACAAACAAAATTGAGTTGAGTTAGGCTTCACAATAGGGAACACCCAAGGAGACATGGAACTTTTCCTCAGTGAATAAATATGCCAACGCGTGAAAGTGCCTACGTACAATGGAATACATAAGTGAATACATAAGTGACGACCGGTGTGTCGCAGAGGCTAACACACTTGCCTTTGAGTCACGAGGTCCCGGGTTCGATTCCCGGCCAGGGTAAAATGAAGAATGACCTTTTTCAAATTGTCCTGGGTCTGGGTGTTACATGTATATGTGTTCAGTGCATTGTATATATGTGTATCGTCGTGTTAATACCCATAATACAAGACTCATATCTTAGTTTGGGACTAGCTCGATCTGTGTGAAATTGTCTATACATGTTATGTTATGTTATAGAATACATTATTTCTACAAAATATTAATGTACAACATGAGAATACTATTTCAACTAAATATATAAAATAAATATTGATTGAGGGATAAACTGAAATATAATAAAGTCATTAACTATAAAATTGGATTTCATTTTCATATAATTACACATTGTTTAAAAAAAGTGAGGGTAGTAAAAAAAATCCATATATACATTTTTATAATCTATGGAAAAATAAATACAATACAATAAATTAAAAAAATATATTATAAATAGCTTTCAACCTCAGCAGTGAGCTGTAAAAAAAGAAAAATATCACAAAATTCTATATGTAGTATGGAATAAATGAAAATACACAAAAAATAATCAAAATATATATACATCTATCAATCTTTCATATATAAATTTCTATTGAAAAACCTGGTGGAAGCCCAAGCAAAATGATAAACGTACTGGAAAATAAAATTGGCCACAAAAAATGCTTACTTAGTATTAACAATATTATCCTTTTCAGTTCTATACCTACCGTAGTACCTAAACCAAGTCCATCCTACAAAATTTTAATTTTTCAATTGTCTTCACACATTTCCTTATGTTTCATTTAAGACTCAGAAACCGCGAAATGCTGGTTTTTTGTTGGTTTTTACATTTTTTAAATCGTCTTTAATAATGTTACATATTCACGGAAAAAATATATGTTATAGATCAATTCTTTTTCTATTGAATGGTAATGTTTTGAGTTTGGATAGTTTATTTATTTTTTTGATAAAAATTCCGAAAAAAATAACATTTTTTTGTTTTTGAATCACTTTGCTTGAATACCGGGTGGACCAGCGACATATTTTTTTTTTGTTATAATGCCTAATAATATTTTGCAGTGAACTGTCATGTAAATATTTTCAACAAATATTAAAATCAGTTTTAAAATTAAAAAAACCTTCAGTTGAGGAACAATTCATATTTGTATGACGTCTTTATTTTTGTCCAAAGAATGAGACAGTCTTATGCTTTATCTATTCGCGCACGAGAGAAAAATGACACAGTCGGTTCCGAGCCGGCTTGCAGTGCGGACGTGGGGTCTACGCTAATTTTTTGTTTGTTTTTTTGTCATTATTAAATTAGGTATATAATTTCACAATATTTGCATATAAGTCTCGAGTATATAAGTACTACACTACGGATCATACCTTTTGGAAAAATGTATTTTACGACGAATTTAATCTTGATTTTTTTTTGCATATTTTATATTTTTTTTTATCTTATTAAGTACATAATGCAATATATTTATCGAAAACAATATATTTTATACATCTTTTTTATTATTATTATTAAATATGAACAAATAACAAGGAGTAAAATATCCATGTAAAATGAGCAAGCTAATCGCTTCTTCCAACTAACCCATTTTTTTAGTAGGCTTGCCCATATTTACTTTTTTATAAAAAAAATTATACATAAAAAAGAAATCACGACATAATTATCCCATAAGTAGGGTAACCAGCAGAACAGTTGCATGTAATAAACATGCAGGCCGTCTTCTCTGTGCCAATAAAAAAAATAAGACATTCAAGATGGGCGGCAAACCTCATCGCTGAAATTGAGTTGTAATACTTGTCTTTATTTTTTCGAACACCTCTTTTCACTTTTTTATTGTAAGCAAAAATAACTTTTTTTGTTTTAACACCAGAGCACAACGTTTTTTTAATCAAAATTTAATGTGCTATGATATACCTGCTTGCTTAAAAAAAAAACACCAATACTGTATTTGAAATATGTATACAAAAAACATTTTGTCGAAAATCCCTAAATTATTACCATCAGTGTAGCTGCATTTAGCTATGCCACCAATAATAATATTATTACAACACGTAGAAATGCATTCTGTGTGTGTGTGTGTGTGCGTGTGTGCAGAAGTACCTACCTAGATATAGGCTAAAATTTTATAGTAGTTATTATTATTATTCTCTTTTGTTAGAAGTTGTAATTATTATTATTACCTACTAGTGGTGGGACCAGTGGGGTAATGAGCAATTTTATTATTCCACAAATTAATACAAAAATTTAAAAGCACACCTGACTTGAGAAAATGTCTATACCCTTCCCCCCATTTCCTCTTTCACATCGCCAATTTTTCGATTTAGTATAAGACTGAGATATTTCACGATTATATTTATGTTCCGTTGAGCACTCGGTAAAGAATAGATCAACCACTTTTTTCTGTAAGTTTTCGAGTGTCCTGTAAAAGTCAGGTGTTCGAGAAATTTTTCATTTTTAACTCGGCGATAAGATTTGCCACCCTTCCTAAATGTCCTATTTTTTATTGCGGCTGATGCTGACCACCCCACTTGTGGGATAATAGATTAAAAGTTGCACCCTCCCTCACCCATGAATGTTACAGGAATGTCATCCATACATACTTGTGGGATAAGCCGTGATAGTATAGAAGTAGTAGATATGTATGTGCCTACAATTTCAAAATTTACCCAAATTTTTGAAATTCTATCCCCCGTCGCCAGATTTCCATTACGATACATAGGAATATTCCAATTTCCATTACGATACATAGGAATATTCCAATATTTTCATACCTATAAGAAATTTATATGAAAAATATGTAATCGGGTGCTATTTTGCATGTGTGGAAAGCACGCCACTGTGTGTCCTGCTGTGTGACGCACTAGTGTGTCCCCCTCTAACCTCTCCCCTCCCTCTTCATCGCTTCTTTCCGCATTCACTCTCTGGACTTTGTAAAAATAATTTGAGTAAATTCGTATGTGTGCTTGTATTGTTTGTGTATTGTGCTACAGAAGTTTATATTAAACAAGCAATAGAAATGCATAGTTATAATCGTTGTGTATTTCATGTTATAGGTCGGTATTTATTGATTATCCTTAAATGTGGCTGCTATCATATATTATATAGTATCTGGTAATGATTTAGACAATATTATTAGACAATTTGAAAAAAGGCACAAAATGTGACCTTGTCTTTATGAACAGTACCCCTTACGTGCAGTTAGTTCACTGAATAACAAATTGTGGGAGATGCCGTGATGGTTTATTTTTATCATAATATGATAAAAATAAACCATCACTATGTAAATAATGTCAACTTCCAAAAAAAATATATTTCAATTGATAATAAATACTAGACTATGATATAAAATAAATCGTTAATGTTTTTCAACTAATCTAACCTAAAATTTTCAATTTTCAGAAACCAACATAATAATATCAAAAATTTTATTTATAAAATAATTTTTCTTTCTTTGTCAAGAATTGTTCTAATCATACTTTTTATTTGACAATATTCTCAGGGTAAAGCCGGATACTGAGCTAGTAATATTATAAACGCACAAAACTTTGGTTGAATATTTTGGACTAAGCATTATTATTATTATTAATCCTTGGTCCTGACTATGAGCTGAGAAAATAATAATATCAGCGGAACTTCGATACTCGTATTGAGATGCACTATTATTATTATTTATACCGTCGTGTCGTATTGCACTAACACATTCAAATATACCATTTGTCTTAATACACACATCTAAGCAATAAATGTGTTCTCCTATTGGATAATTTGGCGGAATTTTTTTATTATATACTAAACGACATTTTACCTAATCATGATATTTTATTTGAGTAGGTCTTCCTCTTAAATATCTTTTTATCTCTCAGTATCAAACCCATACCATCTTATTTCCATACCTTATATTGAACAAATAACTAAATCATAAGCACCAAATTTGTATGACAATCTCATACACATTACTTTTCATGTTTTCTTTTTTCTACATTATAATTACAAATGAGCCATTACTCCATATGCCTAAGGCTATAGTACCCTTGTTTTTTATTTGATCGCGTGTTGACATGAGCGTTTCATGTGAACCTAGCCTAAGACAGTGCATATTTAAATTTCCAATAGAAACTCTACTAATACTTTATATTACTTGCCAAAATTTAATACTTTCACTTTTAGTACATAGAAAATGAAAAGCATAGCATTACAAATTGAATCTAAAAAAACACATTGGAAATAATTTAATAAAAAATTAAACCATGTGACATGTGAAAGAAATCATGTTTAAATCAAATGTGTAAGAGGATTTAGAAACTTGTGGCTTTTAGCAATATTTTCTTTTATGTTAAAATGGGTATTGCAATAGATTAACAGTTGTTCATCATTAATGTCATATTATGCTTCCCATTTTCATCTATTAACCGACTTACCAACATTAAAGTTTTATTTTGATACACTCTTTTATAGTGAATCAATTCTAAAAATCATTTGGAAATAGTTATGTTTATATATTATGAACTTTATACAATTATGTATTAATCTATCCGGGTTAATATCCTTTTTAAGTCATAATTTAGATTACTCAATATTAAAAAAAAAACCAATGGACTTTTTATTAATTCCAATATAATATATCACAAGCTATCTATATTTTTATTACAGTATGATTAAATACTTTGAAAACACCCAAATGACTATGCCTGCAGTCTAACAATTTTACACATATATGTAATACCATACATTACACAATAATTTTCAATAGTGTAGCCACATTAGTAAGTGACACCCGTAATATACAAATTTGTCAACACTATAAATAATATTTTTAAAAAAGGAAAAAGCTCATTCACTTATTGATTACTCATTTTGACTTACCTACATTCATATCAAGCTAAATACCTATTATAATTTTACAATTCATTAATCCTTGTATAGGATATGTAAACACAGTACCTCACATTAATCTATCGCCAATTAGTACTTTTCAAGTGTATTTTTAATTTCCAGCACTAACTCCTTGTTCAGGAATTACATATTATTAATATTAATATTATAAATAACTCGAATCTTAATTTGAATATATATAATAAATTGTCAACAAGATTTTATATATCATTATCTAAAACTCCCAATAGGTATTTGATTCATTGAATAACGTACACAAAATTTATCAAGGTATAATTATTGAGGTATTCAAAGGTATAACTATCATCTCCTCTCAGATGAATTAAATAAGCATCAGATTACTTTGTATATCTTTCTTCAAATATGGTAGAAAATTATAAGCAACAATAATTTTGATTTTTGTGACAACAGCTCATCAAATAATTTTTATTACCATAATGACATGGTTTAAGCGATAAGTTTAGAATGATTCTTAAATTTAAGGATAAAGATGCAAAATTTTCTGGTGCTTATTAATCCATTATGGGAGCGCTGCGGTAGGTACCGGATACTAGATACTATTGTATAGCGCTGTGGTAGGTACCAGATACTATTGCATAACTTTCTGTTTACACTGACAGATTTACCTCCAAAATTTAATACTAATAACTATCAAAGAAGTTAATAATCACACCAGTAAAAATTAATGTTAATAAATTCAACATTAAGTTGATTATTAACATTGGCACCTATGGCACTGGAAACCAGAGAGGCCATTTTCACATAATTTATTTTTAAATTTGCAACTAATTTTAATGTTAATTTTTTTTTAATCCCATAGGTATAATTTTTTGAGGAAATTTACTTCTCATTTATGGATCAAATATTATATTATGTTTATAATTCACTCATTTGAACTGTAGTGATTAAAATATAAATAAATAAAAAATGAGGTGATTTTCAAATCATAGCCTGTTTATGAATGTATATATCCAAAAATTTTAAATGTATAAAAATTATATATTATGCATAATATTTTTTACCAAACCTACACATTATTATTTTCATGATATAAAAAGTAATAAAAGCTGGTTTCCTTATTCATTAAAGTGTTATTAGTATTCCCTATGCTAAAAATAGTAAACTTATATTAATATTTGGTTTCATATAATATTTAGCTTACAAAAATGACTGAGATGGACCAAATGAATTTAACATTATAAGATTATGTATTAATAGTACAATAAAACTATTACCCTATAAGACAAGCGTCGGCTCATTGAAAACAATTCAAAATAAAACACAGTTAATTATGGACATATAAAATGACATTATTTACACAAATACAGCGAATATACAGATTCTTGTATAATAGTCTACGAAGACTGTTACGGGACAAATGTTCCCCCAAATATTCACAAATAAGTAAAATTTTCACACTTTGAACACACATATAGAATGTAATTTTTTTTTTTAATTTCATTATTTAAATGCATACACAAAGGATACTAATATATTGCAGTTATCTTTAATGAATTGACACTATAATTAACTTGTAATGCCAAAATGTGTGCAAATATAAATATTGTGATGCTTTATTTGTCTTACGTGATGTTCTTTATATATTATATGCATTGTATGAAGTGTAATGTTGATCATGAATAAATAAATAAACAAAATAAGTTTCAATTGTTTGCAAAAAACCTTAAACATGCTGTGATTTATAAAACAAAAATTAAAATATCATGATTTAATTGTAACTATGTATTTTTAGTTCATAAAACTTTCGACAATTTATAAAATATATCCATGTATAAATATAGTAATTAGTTAGCAAAGGAACTTTTTGGTATCAACAATACTATAATTATAATTATACTTTAGATTATTTACATCAGATTTTTTCAAATACAAAATTCTTGATTTCTTTATGAACCAATCAAATTCGGAGCTCAAAAAGAACACTGCGATACTAGCAAAAGTCCAGCATATTATTTTAGATACATAGTGATATTATTATCATCTGATTTCTATTAAGTCTTTTGGAATGTTTAATGAATTGAGATTTTAACAGCAAGAAAAAGTACAATAAGTTATGTAATATAATTTTAAGTGTTACACATTTTTATTAACTGGACTGGGAGTAAAGATAATTATGAAATATAATAAGAGATAAAAACGTATATAATAAAACTAACTTATTCATTGGTCCATCCATAATTTACAGCCAACCAATGATACTACTTTACAGATATGAGTGAATATTAGGATACTAATACTTTTTCAGATCCACAAAACTCATAATCAATATCATATTCATTCCAGTCAATGTCAGAAGTTTCTTCAGAATCCAAAGAATTTAGTGAAGCTTGAGAAGGTGATGATAGAAAGTCCAGTCCACCCAAACAGTTTCCAAATTTAATACGATCATTTTCATGGCATGTGAAATGGAAATTTTCTGGAGCTTCAAAAATTAAAACGATGGTAGAACCCATAGAGAATAATCCCATTTCTTCTCCTCTAGTTAATTCATACTTATTTTCAAAATGTACGTAATTGACATTGGAGTTAGGTCTAAATGTATTTGTCACTAAAGTGGGATCATTGTGAACCATAATAGATCCAACATTAGTAGCACCTTAAAGAAAATATTGTTTTACATTAGCCACAAGATAAAACAAATATAACTGATTTTTTATTGTTATACTAATGTATTTGATATGAAGATTTTTTTAAAATGTAAAAATATATTAGAGACTTACCAACAGCAGTGTAACTGAAGAAACCATGTTCCCATCTTCCTGCATACACAACACGCTCATTAATAGCCAAAAGATTAGGTAGCCACCTTGCAACTTTAGGAGCAACAGACAAAAGTTTTCCACAGAAATGAAGTCGCTGAAAGGCCACCCAGTCACAAGGAGAATGGAATCTATATCAGAAATATATAAACAACTATTATCGACTGTATTAGTAAATGACATTTTTCGTTTAATTTAGTAACCTATTTACAGATATTATAACTTTTGAAATTTATCTGCCTGGTTCACTTTTACAGAACCGTAATTTTATGACAACAATATCTGAGAAACAACATTGTTAGGAATGAAAAAGGTCCTCAACGAAAATCAATGAAATTAAATACTTTCTATAAATAATAATAAAAAAGAGAAAAATTAAAGGAATATTCAAATGTTTTCACAATACAAAATAATTCCTGGACACTTCTTATCTCAATCTGATATTCTAAATTGATATGTATACTATATAAAAAAAGCATAGAGAATTAATTATAAATAAAACACTTTTATAGTATATCCACTGTGACTTTTTATTGGACCCGAGCCGGATTTCAAGAGCTTCCGTTCTCATTATCAGGCTAGTGAAAAGTAAAGAAATTACAAGTTGGTAACGAATATATAAAGTACATACCTACTATATATATTAGTGTTTTATTTATAATTATTTAATGAGCTTCCACCAAGAACCATCGGTTGGAAAAATATCAACTTTAATAACGTAGAGATGGATAGTTTCATACCTATGATAGTCACCAGGTGCCAGATATATAACACAATGATACAGACATGTTTTGTGATGAGATTCTGGGCTCTCATTGGACATCCACAAACTAGACCTTCCAGGCTGTAGCCCCAAGAATGATTCAATGCAGTAATCTAATCCTTTCACCTACAAATATAAAACAATGAGTTTATAATCCATAAGTTCATCTTGTGGGTAACCTCACTTAAATTCTATGATGATATAGAGTAACCACACAATAAAATTTATTATATACCTGAACCTGAGCAAACTAATATGAAAGTTAATATTGGATTTAACTGACATGAGAGATATTACTTGAAAATGTCAGTTATTATGTAATGTACTAATCATCATGTGAATAATCAAAAAATTTACTCGAAATGCATGCAGGAAACCGACATACACTCCATGGAGGAAAGATCATAATTATGATTTTACGCAGGAGATAATTTATATAAAGTAAAAATTCAAATACCTTTTTGATATATTTATCAGATATGGGCCCACATTGAACTATTGTCCCATCACAAGGTGAAATTAATAAACCACACGTATCTATGAACCTAGCATTGTCCTTCAACTTTCTGTAAATAAAACATTGATCCCTATTAGCAAGCAATATACATAACATTCAATGTATAAAGACTGTTTACTTTTGTACCTGAATACACTTAATACATTCCAAATGATAATTCAATGCTAAATGAACAATGAAACAAATGATTGTAATAAATTATTATTCTAAAAGTATAAATTTAATTTAAAACACATTATTTTGCATTTTTTTAACTGTAATTCAGAAAACATTAATGTAAGACATATTACATCTGAATTTGCAATCAATCAAATAGATATATGTATATATTTTTTGGAATGTACAGAATGATCTGTACCTTGGTATGTTCGTTACATGCAGTTAATCATTTGGCTACCACATTTTTTAAAGATTCTATGATGGTGTATGTAGGAGACTGATATTTTTTTTCATTAATTAAAAATTACAATTTATCTAACAAATTACATATTTTTCTCATTATGAAATGAATTCTTGTGACATACTGCAGCTACTTTATTTAAAAAATTTAGCAACTCATGTTTTGAATTAATTTTCCAAATTTATTACATTGGGAGTGTTGAGCACATTAACATTGAATATTGAAAACTTACCTAGTAAAGAAATCAGATATATTGGTATACTGTACTATAGGCTTCTCCATTTCTTCAGTATCTACACCAAATAGTTTTGAATAAACACCATAAACAAGTGGACGGGCTGACACAGGAATGGGGATTGCTAAAAATATTTTTAATAAAAAATAACACGCAATCAAAATTGTAATTATTATTTGATATACCGCATTGCACAAATTAAAAGACCTTACTGACTTAATGTAAATATAATAATAATCATTGGCAAAGTAAAAGGGATGAGACGACGAGAATAATTCCCTGTAAGTAGACAAGACTAAATAAGATCTGGCACTAGCTCAACAGTGGTGGAAGAAATGTGAACTGTGGCATACTGAGAGGGCCGGAGAACTATGATCAATTGTGTAGTATAGACAAAAAGCCTGGAATGCCACAACCTCAGAATTGAGGAGAACAACGCGAATGTCATAGGAAGAGGTGACTCATTCCATGTAAATTGTTCCAAATTAGGGATTCTCATTACACCCTATGCTCCCAATAGGAATGTTAAAAGTAAAATGGAAAAAATTGAGATTCTGGAGGTAGTATAAAATCTTGGGATTTAATAGTTGAAAATGACTGAATCATAAGGTAGAGAAGGTTTGGTGACGATTGCCGAAGATGTTAAAATCTATAGCAAGCTGTCAACTCACAACTCATGCTAATATAAGATTTTTAATTAAAAGTAATATCTACTAATCACTACCAAAGCAAATTACAAGATATTTTCATAACCCCTATAGAGTGAAAGGGAAAATCATCGATAGAAATACAAACATTAATAACATGTATTATTTTCACATATATACAGATAAGAGAATATTATTTATATTAATTATTAAGTTCATCACCTAAACACATGTCATGTAGAATCACACCACCACGAATATTATCAGCAATAATAATTATAAACCATTTAAACAAGGATCTGTAAACTCATTAAATCAATAGGGTCAATACAAAGGTCTTCATCGCGTGTCAAATAATTTATAATTACAACAAATAAAAATTTACTACAATTTAATTTAACTTTATTACACATGCTGACCTAAACTATAGATATAGCTGTTATTAAGAATAAATAATTATATTATACTTTATTTACTTTAGCAGCATTTTAATAAAATTGAACTTTTTAATCTTATATGCAAAAATTCAATTTGTACAAAAAAAATAGCTTCTATACCTAGATACGATTTATCCATTCTGGATATTTTATGCCAATCTTGCTAAAAATGTTAAAAATTATGCAAGTACTATATAAAAATAGATTTACTTTCAGTAATTGTACAATTGCACAACAGCACAAAATGTAATATTTCTTGCAATTTCTTATTAATTCAATACATCTTTTTATAATGAAGGTAATAAAATAATTACTTGTCATAATTGACAAACCAATAATTACTAAATAATTATTTCTACAGAAACAATTTATAATCATCCATTTTGTTAAAGATTTTATGTTTTATAGAATATAATGTTAAAAACAAGAGTTATTTACAATTTTAAATATAAAATAACATACAGATGAAACCAATTAATTCCTTTAAAAAATCTTTCATATAATATACTTTATAGGTAATATTCATCTTACTTGTGTCAATAAACAAAAACAAAAAAAAACTGTAAAAAACTCATCCGAATGATAATGTAGAAGTATGTATAATACATCAAATGATGGAGAACATTGTAATGGAAATATTCAATATTTCAAAAGACGGACTTAAATAGGTTTCATGAACATGAAAATTAAAATCAAGTGTTAGAAACATTTACCAAAGCAATACTCATACTGCATTTGAGTAATACTTTGATAACACATTAAAATAATTTATCTAATCAATGTTACATTAATCACATACATAGCGCAAGCATACATAATAATATTAATATACACAAATTTATTAATACATATATTTACCTGCAATCTTTCCCCAAGATCTACTAAGTGACCGCCATGGAATTAAGCAGTAAACCATTACCTAAAAAGAAATTTACATAAATTATTGTATAACTACGCTATATATGTATTACATGTAGATATTATTACGTTTTTGAAGCACTAAGAAATTTATGAGTATTACTGATGATATACTACAAAGTATGTCACCGTGTAAAAGAACTATTCTACCTTATGACGCATCGTTTGTGGATAGGCAGAGAGAGTAGAAAACCTATTCAACCTGTCTTTGAATACTACTTTCATTTCCTCCACATTCATGGAGTTCCACATACATGCACACTGATTACTTTTACTCAACTAGCAGCCATCCTTGAGAATTTGTATCATATGGTTAAGTCACATGGGTTTTTTCGTCTTGCGCTTTCTTACACAAAATCATAAAGACTAACAAACATCGTCATTCACTCCACATATCCAAACCATTTCAACTTGTTTATATGCATTCTTTTCATTACAATTTTTGGAGAACTATATCCCGATTTTATCCAAAAATTTAAAATAAAAAAAGGGGAAACAACTTACCTGCCATCTCTTTGCTTTACGTTGGGGTGCTAATTTTAGAATAGATTTCCTTAATGGCCATTTGACAAATGCTGCCGTACTGCATATGGTAAATATTGTTTGTTGAGCAACGGAACCATCCCATCCAATCCATGGTCCAGCAATCAGATAAACGAAAGATGATGTAAACAAAAGATAAATAATCCCAGACACAAATCTTCTGTTCTTTTGTGGAACGTAAACTGAAAAATTTGAAAAATCCATGTTAATTTAAGTAAAATTTTACTACTTGTTATAAAGAAGTTCAATACTGAATGACTACTGCCAGTATTAAAATAATGTAAGAAAATTGATTTGACCAGTTGGAAAAAGAAGGGTCAATAAAACATGATTAAGTGAGAATAACAAGAATAACTATCACCTCACATATGAAATAACATGTCAGCAAATGACATACTAATGTTGTATATAGAGGAGGTAATTGATTTGCTGTGACCAGGTTAATGTAATAATAAATTCTACGAAGATTGTTTTTGTGTCTACAATGCAAAAACCATTGATTGTAATAAATTATAGGAAATTAATGAACTTTGTGAATATGTCATTTATGTTGAAATGTTAGAAGCAAGGTTGACTAATCTATCAGTCTATCAAGCTACTACAACTACCCTCATGTCACATTCCTTATGGGGTAAGCAAAAAAGATAGAATGTCAATTTAATCTGTCTATCCACACTACTTAACATCTTCCACATTATGTAAGAAATCTAATAACACGTTGAAAATGTGTATTGTGATATCCTTTAAGTATATTTTTTACACTACAGAAAGGATTTTAGTAGCTACATTAAATATGTGTGATGAGTCTGATTACTCAATTTGTAGGTGTTTTAGTCATAACATAGATAGAGATAGTGACACTGTAAAATATTCATATTATAAATCTAGGCAAAAATAATGATTTATCAGAATAATCATAATGGGAGTGAGTTGACAACATGTAATATGAAGTAGCAGGAATTGACTATTGCACAAATTATGTGTCATCATAAATGTCAATCTTTCCAGCTAATAATGAATGGTCAAACACATCCTGATGGTTTTATATTATGTATGGTTAAAAAGGGTTGAAAATCATCAGGAAAGCCCCCAAAATTATGAAATTGCTGTTGAGTTTCATACTGCAAGAGGAGCCTCTCATATAAACAAATTAAAGAATCTATGGAAAGTTTTAGAAGATATTTATATTACTATCTACACTATAACTACACACTTGAATCGACTCCATTGTCTTCCCTATTTCAAATAAATAAAACTGAAAGTAAGATTAAACTATACAATAAGTATAGTTAAGTAAATTGAAGCAAACGTTTCTTTCTACTATAAATTATTGGTCAAGAGAGAGACGTCTTTCAACTTAACATATTATATTCCCAGCGATGGATAATTTATAGGAGAAAGAAACGCTTGCTTCATTTTTTATAGTTATGGAATTCTACTACATGTGCACTGGCAAAATTAATAAATTATAATATAAAATATAAGAAAACACTGTTTTATGTTTCACATTAATGTATACCAAAGTATACTACAATTACGCCTAATATTAATAAATTATTACTACACACCTTTAAAAGAGTTCTTCAAATATACATCTTTTGTGTTTACTATAGCACCACCATCTCTGCTCTGGTCAGACTTTCCAGATTTTCTGTGAAAAAGGAAAATATTATAAAGTTATGAAAAAACAAATCTCCAAAAAGATGTCTAGAATAAATATTAATGAATATTAAAATAGAACCAAAGCCTATTTGATTAAAATAACAACATTATTGTCTGGATGGTAGCGGGTTTTTTCTTTCATATTGATTCTGTGCCCATAATATTTTCCATAACCTTCTTTACACTCTAATATCATTATTACATAAATGAAATACTGTGAACGAGGATTATCTGAATCATAAGAAACATTGTGATGTAACAAAACACATTTTTTTTAATTAAGAGAATGTTCAGGTTTTTGATTTATTCAACTCATAGCTATGACTTTATAAGATGGACCAGATTGGCATTAAGGTGAGAGAACAAATGTTTTAACTTTAAATGCAATAATCTCTTTTTTCATTTACTGACTACTTAAAGCTCACCACGCACCAAAAATAGAATTCTGGGGTGAGAATATTATGACGAAAAGTTGATTTTGGTGTACAAAATAACTCAAAATGCATATTTTAACATTTATTTAGCATATTCCTAATTTGAATCGGATTTAATAAATTCTAGAATACTTGAGTAATAATAATAATAATAATAAAAATCTTTATTGCACAAAAAAAACAAACATTAATAAAATATAAGCATTGTAGAACCAGACAAATAAATTTGTGCAATAATAATAAATAATAATAGACAACTTATAATGCGCCGTTTTGTGGAATAAATCCACTTCAAGGGCGCATCCTAAAATATTGTGTTAATACTTGTAACTTAATCCTAAAACATATGTATTTATGAGCAGATTATGTTATATACACATATAAAATAATAACAACGAATTTTACAATTTATATCAGTTAGGTATATGATACGCCAAACAAGTGTGTTTTCAACCGACTCTTAAACAAAGCAAGAGACTGTGTCTTACGCACTTGTTCAGGAAGATCATTCCACATGGATGGTCCGGCCGAGCTGAAGGCTCGATAGGAATATTTTGGTCTTCCTCTTACACTGACCTCCGTCAGCCTGACACCTGCGTCAGAGCCTGATCTAAGGGTGGCTTGCCTTTGATTTGGAACCTGTTGTCTACAGAGATCGGAAATGTATGATGGGGACATATTGTGAATGGACTTGAAAACTGTGAGGCAAATCTTAAAAGTCACTCTTTCTGCGCACTTGAGCCAGTGCAGATTTTTGAGGGTAGTAGTTATGTGAGAGTGTTGGTCCATTTTGAAAATCAACCGGCCAGCGGCGTTGAGCACAGATTGGATTCTTTGAAGCTGGTATTGTGGTAAATTGGCCAGAATACCATTACAGTAATCTAACCGAGATACCACAAAGGCATTTATTAATGTTTTAGCATCCTGGGATGTCAGGCATCTCCTTATAGGACTTAATTGTCGTAGTGCAAAGAAACATTTACTGACGGTGGATGAAACGTGTTTATCCATAGATAAGGAACTGTCAATGTAGGCTCCGAGAAACTTAACGTGTTTGGATGGTATGATATTGATGTTTTGGATGGATATGGGGTCGTAGTTAATAAAGTGTTGTCGTCTCGGTGAAGCGACCCAAAGAAATTCAGTCTTTGTTGGATTTATTTTTAATTTATTCACTGACATCCAGTGCGAAATTTCAGAGATACATGAGATAACACCTTGCTTTAGTTGGTCTTTTGATTCTGGGGAGCAAGATTTGAAGAAAAGTCGATCATCAGCATAAGAATATGTTTGGAAACCAAGTTGTTGGATTAGAAACTCAAGCTCATTAGTATATAGATTGAAGAGTAGTGGACCAAGTACCGAACCCTGGGGAACACCATATATGCATGAACTTTTTTCAGGCGGCGTGTTATTGAACTTGAGTTCACATTCACGTCCTTCTAGGTAAGATGCAATCCACCCCAGGACATCATCTCTGAAGCCGAATTCCCTCTCCAGTTTTTGAAGTAGGATATCATGGTCAACTGTATCAAAAGCAGCACTCATGTCCAGAAATGAAACTAGTACCAGGCTGCCAGATTCAATGCTTGAGATAAGATCAGAGGTCGTTCTCAATAGAGTTGATTCCATGGAATGAAACTTCCTGTAGGCGGACTGATTTTTTGCAAGAACTTCTGTGGAGCTCAGGAAATTTGTGATCTGAGAGGATACTATTTTTTCTAGGAGTTTGGAACAAAAGGAAAGGTTAGAGATGGGACGGTAATTATCAGGGCAATTACAATTGATTTTTTGAAATCATTTGGAACTACGCAATTACTCAATGATAAGTTAATTATTTTTGATATTAATGGAGTCAACTCATTGACACAAGTTTTCAGGAGCCAGGTAGGAATAGGATCCAGATCCAATGGGCGAGTTTATCGCGGAAGCGCGATGTCTTCCAACTAACCCATTAAACAAAAATAAAATCAAATAAAAATCGTAAGTAAAAAAAGTAAATAAATAATAAATAAATAAATAAAATAAAATATATATACATATACCTATATAGATACTAAAACAAATATACATATAAAATAAAAAAACTACTCAAATATAAAAACAATATAAACAATTCCGGATACGCGATACGACATAGATGATAGAATACGGGGATGGGATAAAGTGTTAGGAATGGGGCAGGACTGCTCATTGTGAAAAAAAAACAAAATTAAAACCATGGGGAACCTCCAAATAAGTAGATGAGATAGAAGACTAGCAACCATTAACTTCTTTCTTGAAGGTATAAAAAGAAGTACAAGTACGGGTTTTTAGTGGAAGCTGGTTCCATAACCTAGCACCATGAACTGAAAAAGAATCGGTGTAACAGCTCGAACGAGTGAGTAGTTAAAATAAAAAAAATATACCAATACACTTTAAACGTAGGTACATATTAGGTTAAAAGATCACTAAACCAAATATATATTTGCATAATGTAATGAACACTTGCTACACATACTAAATTTTAAAACATATGTTTAACATCTAATGGAAGACACAATTCTTGTTAACTATGTGATGAAATGTTACTTTATTATACCATTAATTTATTGTTGTTTACTCAATTTAATAATTTTAAGTGCGCCAACAGTATTTATGATTACATGTGTTATTAATATGTATTTTGGTAATGTTGTAGGAGACCAAAATGGTTCACTTAAGGCTTAATATTATAATGCATTGGTATAAAGATCCATAAGTATAAAAATATGTTCAGCACGTAGATTAAAACTAATTAATTAAATCTCATGAAGTGTGTGCATTTTAAATAGACAGTAGGAAATAAAAGATGTACTAATCATTGATATAACACTAGATATGACAGATAGAACAAATAAATTGTCGGATGCAACTGTGGCGGGCACGCCACAGTTTAGCCGTTCCATGGTTCAGTCGATATTTACATATCATTGGGTACGTGACGTGTCCAGAGCTGAAAATATGCCAAATTGTGCGCTTAAATCCTGTACAAATCGATCTGTAAAGGTCAAAAAAAGTGATGGAGTGACATTTCACCGGTAAGTAGAATTTATTGATCATATTTATTTAATTAATTTAAGCATTTTGAATTTTTAAATCAAATTTATAAAATTCACAGCATTTAAAATTATTCAAAATAATTTGAATTCTTTCTATCTCTGTCACTCCTTGCTGTTGTAATGTAGTGTGAGTGGTAAAGAAAAACTTATATACCTATATTATTATTAACGCTGTAGTCAAGTCTACCAAAAGTACCTAAGCCGAAATACATAGTACATAATAGAATGTATATCTATCTCTTCCGCTCACGTTGTAATGGAAGGCGTGTAAACGGGAAGATATATTAACATTAAACACTATTTCTAAATATTGTTTATATATTAAATAAATAATGTATAGGGTTAAGGGTTGTCACTACAACGAAAAATATTTGTTTGGTTTTTTTATGACAACATTAAATAATGTACGAAAACTAATTTTAGTTTTTGAAATCATGCTGATCTGTTAATTAATGAAAAAACGTATAATTGTAGATTTCCGTGTCCATCTCATATAAGAGAGAAAAGTGGATATAATTTGTCCAAGACGACCGCAAGGACATTCCTGGCTACCAAATAATCATACTACTATAATATGTTCTCATCAATTTAAAGAAGATGACTTCTACGATACAAAAAAGGGAAAATGTTTCTTGAAAAAGACAGGAAAAGTGGTGGAATAAAATTGATGTCTCAACATAACTCCTTTATCTTGTAATATTATTTTTTTTAAAAGGCTATTGCCGTATATTAAATAAATTTAAAAAAAATATAGGTAACGTATACAGTAACTGGCCTGTGACAGTAACTGGCCACCTATCCCGTATTTAAAAAAAAATAAGGTATTGTACAATGGTATGTGTTTAAATATTTGTTTATGTGGTACCACTGTTTGTTTGTTATATGTAAAAGTCAATTTCAAGTCGTTTTACCGCCATTTCTCGTATCGTTTGGCGAATGTTTGTATGCCGTTCTACTGTAGCAAGTTTTTTGGTGATTTGCTTAAGAAATTGATAAGGATTGTGCCTCATTTTGAAGGTTGATATCTCAATTGTTTTATTATGGATTTGTGATAACAGGCAAATTATATTGTTCTAAAAACCTCCTTAAATATTGTAATGTACATTACGATCAAAGTTTAATGTTGATAATTAAGAAAAGTGGGGTGGCTAGTTACTGTACATGAAAATATTAAATTACACAATAACTGGCCATGGGGGCCAGTTGCTATGCTTTTCTGTTTTAATGAAAAATGATGTAAATTATTCTTTATATAACAAGAGCTTAAGGTACTGTGTCGTTTGACAAATTTTGGACAAATTTCGTTCATGCTATACAAAAACTGGCCCAGGTGGCCAGTAACTGATTTTTGAGTGGCCAGTTATTGGTTCTGTTTTTCTCTTCAGGATCGAAATGACTAGAAAACGCCAGTAATCTGAAGATGCTATGAGAAATGCATTTAAAATGGAAAGTCCATTAGAGAGACAGCCAAAAAATATGGCTTACACAGGAGCAGCATCCAATTTAAACTTAAAAATCCCAATACAAAATTTTAATCTGGCTCAGACCCAATTTAAATAAATGAAGAGGAGGCAAATTTGGAAAACCGGGTTCTGATTTTAGCGAAATGCGGGTTTCCCAGAAAGAAAGCGGACATTTAAGTTTGCGTGGAACAATTCCTTAAGATGAATCCAAGAAAAACCTCTTTTATTGACAATAACCCTGGAAATGGATGGTATAGGGCTTTTTTTAGAGTCATTCTACCATCATTGAACGCACGGTTAAAGGAGTAACACATGCCAGTGGTTGCGTTAGTGAAGTCAATATCGGATCATGGTTTACAGAAATTAAAAATACATCAAAAATCATGCACTGCAAGAAATTATTGATGAGCCCAGTAGAATTTTCATCGGTGAAGAAACAAATTTTCAGAATGGTCCGAAGAGCGGGAAGGTGTTGGCAATGAAAGAAATAAAGAATGTTTTTGACATCAGACAATCAACTAAAGAGAATATTACTGTGATGTTTTCGTTTTAAGTACGCATCTCTTGGACGGCCTCTGCCATTTTTGCCCTTGGTCTTACCCTCCGCGATAGCGATAAGCAGTCCTGGGTGCCTGATGATGCGGCCAATACAGTTAGCTCGTTGTTGGCTGATTCTCTTAAGAACTTGCCTTTTTTCGCCTGCCCTGGTTAACACTTTTTCGTTTTCGACGTGTTCCAACCAATGGATTTTCAGCATGCGTCTGTAGCACCACATCTCAAAGGCCGCCAACCGTCCGCTTTCACTCTTACTGATGGTCCATGTCTCACAACCATAAAGCAGAATGCTACATAGCAAATGTTTTTAAAAAAAATCTTATCAATTAAGGAATAATATTTCCGATCGTTTACTTCGTCGATGGCCATAAAACCCATTTAACCCTAGAAGTCAGTGAGCTATGTTCACAGTTAGCGATACATCTTGTTGCATTTTACCGTAACGCAACGAAAATACTACGACCAGCAGATGTAGCTGCATTTCGCCCAATTAAAACGAGATGGAAAAAAGCTGTAAGAGAATGGTACTCCAACAACAATTACAGTTTGAATCTAAATAAATCGCATGTTGGTCCCATTCTCAAAAAAGTTCTGGAAGCCACAGTTAAAGAAGAAACTCTCAGAAATGGATTCAAAGCAGCCGGGTTATACCCATTCAACCCAGATAATATTGACTTTTCCAAATGCCTGAATACCAATAATTGTCAAGATGATGCTTCAACACCAGTGTCTTAATGTATTCAACAAATGACTTTCTATGGCTTCAGTCATATTGAATTGAGCCAGACAATGATGAATTATTTAATAATGTTCAAAAATCTTTAAAAACATATGAGTATTTGATATTCCTTTGTTTTTCTTTTATATTTACAATTGATTTGTAGCTTTTTGTTACTTTTTGAATTTGAAATATATAAATGGCCAGTTACTGTACATGTTCTGGCCAGTTAATAAATTTTAGGGCCAGTTACTGTACTTTTTTGTATGTTTTCGTTCAATGTCTAATAATTTTTTATTCATTAAGACAAACAATTTCAATTCTACCCTAACTAGTTATTGAAAGATCAACCTTGTTTAATTTAATAAATTAATAACTCTAGTGCAAATTATTTAGAAAATATAAGCCAATATTTCTGCGTGATCCCTTAAAGGGCCAGTTACTATATACGTCACCCTACCTCTATCTTTTATTTTGTTTAATTGTGTATTAACCATCATATTATTATTATTTGTTTTATATTTTAGGTAGTTGCTAAATTATTTTGCCTTGCACTCATGCTAATGTGTATGTGTAGGTACTTTTATAATATATTTTTCTCTGAATATTATTGTTTTTATTGTATATTATGTCAAAGGCCTATAAAGCCGTTCATTGTTTAAATAAATAAATATATAAATTCATGTTATTTTTCGGAAGTATTCACAACCCTGTTCAACAAAAAGTTAGATGCATTCGATTTTGCGACACAAATTTTGTTTGTCCTGTCATATCTAGTGTTAACATAATAGATCAATGGTACTAATTTAATATTTCTCACTTTAGTGATGCCCTGACTTTCGACCTCTAGGAAAAATTCTTTAACAATGAATTAATTTGATCCTATGAACTATATTAATAATTTTAATTTCATATATCACATGATTAAAAATGAATAAACAATTATGTGCAATTTGGATAAGACTAGGTTTATCTTGTAGATATATCTGACTAGTAATAGTAACTGAATTCACCCTCACAAAAAGCTGTAACAAAACCTGCATTCTGAAAATGGAATAGGTTGACTGTGGAAGGACTCAAATTTGAAATATATATTTTAAGAAACTGAAATTTCACTGTCAAGCTACTGGCTACTCTGTCCTGGGCAAATTGGTTAATCAGTGTCCTTTTTTATTTATTTCTTTTCCGTACTAATATTTTTTTATAAGTTTAGCACTCTCTAAAATTTGGCAGCCCAAGCAAATGCCAAGTCTGCCTGTTTATAGGCCTAGTGTTGTGGAATTCTCAAGAAATAATTTTTGGAGAAATTTACCGAGAAATTTCTCGGTAAATTTCTCGAAGTAGAGAATTTTCTGAGAATTTTTTTATTTTTTATTTAACAGTATAATAATAATAAATACTTTATTCAATCAATCAATAACGATGTACAAATATTGAGACAATTTATCACCAATTAATTATGGAAACAAAAAAATGTTAGGTACCTTCATAGAAAAAAGTGCTAATAACTGATGTAAAATCTTGATGTTTGACACCCCACATGCCCATATTTAAGTTAAAAAAAATTGCAGGTAAGTACCTACATGAAAAAAAAGTGTTAAAAACCTCTGATTTGGGCCTTACTCTGCCCCACAAATTTTGGATCAATCAGGTTGATGCGAAAAGTACTGGGCGAAAGATCATAATACCACTAAGAAAAATTATGGAGAGAAATTTCTCTTCCATCAGAGGAGAAATTCTCGGAGAAATTTCTCGTTCTCGAGAAATTTCTTTGGAGAATTTTCTCTTCTCACATCACTATATAGGCCCAGGGCCTGGAATAGTTAATGTATTCTGTATATTTATATTAAAAATACAGGCATCCTTTCTGTTTCAAAAAAATATTTGTTGAGGAAAGATAGCAACCCTAACCTGCGGGAATCAATACATTAATTAATTTATTAGTGATTTTTTTTGAATATCTGTTAGTCTCACTTAAGTGTGACTGAATTTAAGTATAAGTGAGCCAATTTGTGAACTTCTGGGTACTTAATGTTTCCTCTTAAAGGAGTAGATATGTATGTATATGCATACTGCATTTAATGTATGTGTATTGAATGATGTTCGTTTGAATCAGATTTATTTACATGACATGAATCATAACAATAGATACATCAACAAGTCATAATGAATTAGTCATTGCTAATTGTTTTCAAACACATGATTCCATTGAAATATCCAATGCCAAAATAACAAATAATACTGAATACCTATTTTATGCCAATGTTAAATAGTTGTAAATAACACAAATTAAAATATATTTAATTTAGTAAACATTGATTTAACTTTGGATAAACAAGATCACTATATTATTTTTATTGTATAATATGAAAGTAGTAAGCGCCTTGAAAATATTTGGTATAAATAAAAAAATATTGCAAAACCATTGTAAATAGAAGTGCATGCTTATGTCAATGAATGCAATAGTGACACTGACTATAGGTGCAATGATAGTGGGATGCTCTAGTATCTATACAAATATTGATTATGCATCTTGATTGTCAATACACGTGCAGTAAACATTGTTTAAGGGTTTTCACTACAATTATTATTATAATTAAATGGTGTTGATTGCACCTAATGTTGATTGCACAAATCACAACCAAAGTGTATTCAACAGATAGAATCTAGTTGTACCGTTAATTATAACCATGAGTTGCACCACTAATTAGGTAATTCGTAACTGCCTAACAATTTTTTACGTTATGTATAATAAAATAATAATATTATGTAAAGTCTTAATACCATAACTGTCAAATATATATTGACAGAATTGTACCTAATTATTTAAATATTGTACTTGTAATATAATGCATTATTCAACTGTATATTCTATAATGAAAACATATCGACTTACTTCCCATTGATTCCCATCAATAAAGTCATTGATGGAATTAATTTTGTTTTGACACAGCTCTAACTAATGAGCAATATATTGATCTTTTTATTAAGAACAACTTTAATGTTCGGTCAGGGTCCTTTATATATTGTAATTCAGTTAACGAGAAGAACTGAACTATATAACAAAGGCTTAGTTTTAAATCGATCCTTGAATATTTAAGTCGCAATTTTGCATTATTATTCTCTGTCTGACATCGAATACCGTCACAACGCCTCTAATAACTCTTTGTTAAAACTAGATGTGACGCACGTCGCGCAGAACACAACGGCAATAGACCACTACCAAAGAGAATATAATACTACGTAATAACCACTACCAGTGTTAAAGCAAAGTAGAAGTAAATTAACTATGTATGAGTATGTATATACCTACATAATACTATATTCTCACATTACACATACATAGAAGAAGCATAAATGCTTCATACAACTCTACGTAACACAATGTACAGAAGTATGGTCGTATATTATGGGGTGTTCACATTTGGCGAATATCGCCAGCCGAATTTCAAAATATAACGCCAGGCGAAAAAACAAAATTCGCCGTACGCCCATTAATCGTCACACCTGTTCACACAAGTCCACCGATATAGAAACGATCTGTCAGATTGATGCGCTTTGATTTTGACACTGTTTTCAAAATGGCGTCGAGATGGAGATCGCGAAGTGTTTATTTTTAGTCGAAAATGTTATAGTAGAGGTTATAAGGCGCCTTTTAATTAAGGAAACAAACGCCACAAACCAACAAAAAAGATAACAGCTGTCACAAAGCGGGAAACATTATAAAATTTATAGGTTATAAAGCTTTTACCATAGATATAAATGCCGCGCATATCTGCGCATGTGCAAATCGTTCAATCGGCCGAGAAAGTTGGAAGGTGGTCAACTCGAGACGATATCGTTTCTACTGGTTTTTATCGTTTCAGACTAGCTGTCATTTTGTTCACACGGTTCAAATGGCTGGCGATATTTTGGTGCCCTAGCGATATTCGCCAAAGTGAGAACACCACATTAATAAAGTGTGGGCGCAAGTACCGAGTACTTACCTTTATGAAATGTCGCCATGTTAAAAATTGGAATTGGTCAAAAATAAATTATTCAGGTTATTCGCAAAATGCTGGAAGTGTCTCATGCGAAATTTATGTATTGTATGTACCTAGTGCGCGTATAATAGAAAATCAAGTCTATTGTTAAAGTTTTTTGCTTAAAAAATAATAAATGTTTTATACAACATCAAGCGCAGGCCTGCCGAATGACCCTCCTGTGAAAATAATTTTGGTTTGAATGTGCGTATAAATAGGGGTCTATGAATCCTGAGATATCCGGGTGTGAGGTGGGTCTCTTTCCAATGTAAAACATAATTTATTAAAGAACCATTATAAAAATGTTTCTATTTGGTAAATAGTTACATATTATTATTATTTAACCAGTGGCGTAGCATGCCTTAGACGGGCCCTGTATCAAAATTTGTTGAGGTGGCCAAATGAAGGGAATAATGATTTTTCATAAAATAAACAAAAACGCTCCCAGTGAGTTCATTTTTTTATTTATTTTTAATTAATACTTATTTCGGCGAACATATTTATTAAATCATTCATAGCTCAAGACTATATTTAAGTTTTTCTAAATTTTCTACCTTTATATACAATTCTGATTTCTGTCCTGCCGTTTCTGTCCCATATTATGACTATTTCTATTTTTGTTATAAACCCAAATACAGCTCAATACGGTTCCTCGCCATAGTGAATATCCCGGGAAAAGGTAATCAGAGTGGTTTCCCGTTGCCTTCTCTGATGGGTTTTTCTGTAGGGGTTACCTTCCCTTAGCTGGGGGGGTCCGGTTTTATGGCGCCGGACACTCGCCATTCGCCCACTCATTATCTGCTATGACACTGATGGTAATGTCAGTGGCCACATTGCCCAGGGTTCGCGGGGCCAGGTGACCATCGAGGACGCTAATGAGTTGGACTTGGTAGTAGTGTTGCAGGTGTTATTGCAACATGGCGCATTACGCATGGCCACACTAGATAAACGCATTACGAAATTTTATAGAAGTACACTTTCCAGCAAAGTATACCCCATCGTAGCCCTACTACCCGTTCGAACCCCTATAATTATAATATATTATTTTTATCTACATATACTTATTATCTATTTTTGTTTATTTTTTCCGGGTTGGCTGGAAGAAAACTCATATTTGATTAGCCAGTCTTTTGGTATTCTATATATACAAATGCTTGTTTCCTGCTCATTATGATGCCAATAAAATTTTATTTATTTATTAAATGCTACTTCTACACTAGTGGGGTAGCCGTAGCAGACCAGCTGCATTAAATAATCATCCAAGCTATCCTCTTGGTGTGTAGGAAGGGTGGCAAACCTCATATCTGAATTGAAAATATATTTTTGGAACACCTGCCTTTTACAGAATACTCCAAAATTGAAGGAAAAGAGTGGGAGACCAATTCTCTGCTGAGTGTTCCACGAAATATTAAGAAACATAAACATTTATTGTAAAACGATCATTATAAAACAATTTCAACAAATTAAAATTACCTAAAAATACAGAAATTTTACATAGTTTGGTAACATTTTATGAATGCGGATTATTTTTAGATAGGTACCTATAAGAAAAACGCCCAACTTCAAGTACGCGGCTAACGAACGCGTTACACAAATGGCGCTAATTTTAACTGAGTAAAATTATTCCCAATCCTAATAATATTCATAATATTATCACGCAGTAAAATCATTAATGTAATTATCACCCGTGCGTAGTTGGACAAAACCATTATATATACTTACCATCTTCAAAATTATGAACTTTTTATAAAAAAAAAATATTAGCTTCTACAGGTGGGTGGCATACTGCGATGAGGTTTGTCACCCAACTGTGTGTTTTTATCTTTTCAGATAGTTCACTGGTTATCTCACTTGTCGTAAATGCCGTAATGGTATGGATTAATTGCTACACAAATCTCCCACGTAATATAATGATAAACTGAGTATGAAAATTTTCCATGGAGAAAAGTACGTCTTAAAAAAGTTTGTGTGGCTTTGACAGTAAAGTATATAGGCCAGTACATGTAAACAACTCATTATACTCGAGACCGGGAACACCATCATTGGTGAAGGTCATAAAAAAACATTAAGGTCAGAATTGGGTAAATTATTTGACCTGATTGATTTTTTAAAAATTAAAATAGAATGTATAACTTGATCAATTTCATTAGGCATTTGATGAAGCTATTCAAATTAATCCTATACTCAAATGAGGTGATAGTGATTATGAGCATTCAGGCCCCTGAGTTCCATAGACATTACACTTGCAGCGCGGTACATTTTTTCGGATTTTTTGTGTTCCAACATCTATGACCTTCAAGCATCAGCAATGTATTGTTTTACAACCAACGTCAGTTTAAAACTGGATGCAAAATTTGATCAGCAGCATAACCAATTTTTTCTTTGAATTACCGATCCAGTACATCTTTGCAGGGTTCAATAATATAACATTTTTCACACTCAGTTTACACTGGTAAATGTAAACAATTGATTATTGTAAATTAAAATATTTCAATAACCTCCAATTTGAAGGAAATATTTTACAAATAAGTAAGGCTTTTTATTTTTGTTACGTATATATTTCAACAAAATAATAAAATAAAATCATATAACTGCAAATTGCAATATATATATAATGTTGTTAAAAGTATTAATGTACATAATATTTAAGAACAATTTATTTCCATTGACTTACTTATATTTCAAATAAAAATGATAGTCTTCTTCTGCACCCAAAATGACTCAACTCATATTAATATAAAAACATAAAGTAAATTGCGACGTAAATTTGTGTATCACCACAAGTCTGTTTCAGTGCTCAATACCTAATAACAAACATAAGAACTCATGTTGGAAGACCTACAATATTAAACATTATCACCCATACTTACAAATACAGAATAAGTGCTATTTCAATAATTGAGTCGTCTATTTCCTAAATCCGCCAACTCCAGTATGATACATTTTTTCCAATAATGGCAACATTTATTTGTATTTTCAAACCGTTTTATGGCACATAAACGCTTAGTTCCTAAATCCGCCGTAACATATATAAAATCCAATACGAAAATACAGATTTTTTACTAAATCCGCTAACTCCAAATAGCATACTGTTCCTAAAACCGCCAACTCCCGCGCAGCCAATGAACGATGCAGGATTTGAGGGTTATTCAATATGGCTGCCATACAGTTCAATGTGAGAGTTGCGTGAATATCTTGTCAGTTTATTTTACATTTTAATCAAATAATTTCTGATCTTGTGATTAATGTTACACAAACTACAGCTAACAAAGCTAGAAAACGAAAGCAAAATCCAGAGAAAACATATTCTTCGCAGACAAAGGTAATTAAAATTCATCATATTTTGTACTAAGTTTGACCACCTACAGGGTTATTCATAATTATGTGGATCCATTTTTAACGTTTATCACACTTTTTGTAAATCATAAATTTTTACCATAATATCTTGTTTTACATTTTATCAATTGACTATTAATGTATGTATGTAAATAACTAATGCCTATTTCGAATAATTATTTTCAAAATTTTATCAATGATTATAATAAATTAATATAATATTGCAAAATATTTTTAATTAAACCCAGTTTTTCGTTTGTTTATATAAATTATATTTTTACAGTTAAATTAAAAACACACTTTTTTTCACCACATCTATTTATTATATTTTAACTACATGTTACGGAATCGAAGTATATAAAAGTAAAATAATAATGTGTAGAATAATAAATTTTTAAGAAAGGTGGATTATGAACGGAATAGACGGGGCGAAGTATGTAGTACTTATATTTATTTATTTATTTTAGGTACTCTCCCAATAGTTTACCGGAGTATCCAACTTGTCGTCACAACACCAAATCCTTGAAGTGTGGGACATTATCAATGGCTGATTTAATGCTAATGCATTCATTATTTTACAAGAAAAAGGAAAAAATTCATCAAGATAATTTTATTTTAAAACATTGTAAATTTCAAAGATGTGCTCGTGTTCGACCGAAAAATGGAAACCGTCCGTCAAAAAATATGTCGGTTAAGTACTTTGTTACCCAAAAATTCACTGGTAAACAAATTCGTGTGTGCAAACCATCTTTTTTGAAAATTTTAGGGATTAATAAAGATCGTGTGACCGGAGTACTGGAAAGATCTTTCAAAAATGAAGGGTCATTGGCAAAGGAAAATAGGGGCGGTGATCATAGATCTACAGGCAATAGTGTAAAGAGAAACGAAATAAATATGTTTATTGAGTCTTTCAAAGGAGCTGAGCCACATTATTGCAGGTGAAAATCATCTTGCAGAATTTATTTGTCGGCGGAATTGAATATAAAAAAAATGTGGCGCATGTATAATGCACAAACAATTGAAAACAAAGTGAAAGAATCGTTTTTTCGAAAGGAATTCAATACCAAATATAACATTGGATTTGGTTCGCCTCGCACCGACGTGTGTTCAATGTGTACTGAATTTAAAGAAAGAATCAAAACAGAGATAGATGAAACATCTAAACAGTTATTAAGAACACAACAGAGACTACATCGGTTAAAAGCTAAAGTATTTTATGATCTTTTAAAAGAAGAATCTGACAACATTTTAACTTTGTCATTCGATTGTCAAAAAAATTTAATGTTGCCCAAGCTTCCTGATCAATCAGCTTACTTTAGCAGGCAATTCAGTTTTTTTAATTTTACCGTGGTCATCGGAACTTCTAAATCACCATTAAATAATGTAAGAATTTATTACTGGAACGAGACAGAAAGGCCAAAAAGCTCAAACGAAATAGCAAGCGCTGTTTTCAACACATTAAAAAATATTGAAATAAGCACAAATATATGCACTTTGCGGTTGTTTGCTGATGGTTGCTGCGGGCAAAACAAAAATAGTGCCATGATCACTATGTGCAGTAAGTGGTTGCATTCACATGCACCTAGAAACGTGAAAAAAGTTGAAATCATTTTTCCAATTGTAGGTCATTCTTTTCTACCACCTGATCGTGTTTTTGCGAAAGTCGAAAAAGAATTGCGGAAAATAGAAGTAATCAACTCACCAGAAGAATATGTCGCTATTTTAAAAAAACATGGATCAGTTTTCAATTTAGGAGGAGAAATATCAGTTCTGGACTGGAAATTTTCAGCCTCAGAAAATATTAAACCTCCCTCCGCTTGGCATTTTAGGTTCAAATCCACAAAACGATTTCTGTTATTTAGAGGTCAAACGACTATTTTTATTGAAGGTGAAGAAAATTATAAAGTGGATAAAGTTGACAAAAAAGTAATAACTAAAAAAGGAAGAACAATAAGTAATATTGAACCAAGGGATGTCCCTATTGGCGTTAAAATAAAATCGGAAAAGGTAATCGATGTCACAAATCTTCTTAAAAAACATTATGGCGAAGAATGGAGAAAGTTAGAAATGTTAAAGTTTTATGTTGACGCCGAAACCTCTAATCGTGAATTCCAAGAACGAGCTCAATTTAATGATTTATGTGACGAAAATGACTTTTGTGAATCTATGCAAGAAACTTATGAATCAGTGTAGATGTTATGTTATTTTATTAAGATAGGTATATTATGTGTAAAGTATTTTTTAAACATAAGAACTTATATATTTTTGAACTTATATTTTTTTTAAGTTTTCTGCATTTTTTTTAAAACAGTATTTTTTTAACTTACGTATTATTAAACTTAAATACATTTTTAACTTATCTCTAAAGTATATTTTTATAACTAGACATTGATCAAGAATATGTTTTTAATTCTATATATTTTTTTGTATTTACGTATTATTCTTGACTTATATTTTTTTTTTCATTTTCATGTTTTGATAATAAAATATAATTCAAATGAAGTGTTTTTTATCCAAGTATACGTCCTAATCATCCTGTAGGGCGATACGCGCCTGTTACAAATAATTGAAACAATGTCCGCCAGATCCAAACAGACGCCTTTCAATAGCCGCCAAGTCCATCTGTAGTAAACAAACTACGCTAACTCCATAATTAATTGGCGCGTAAAATAGTTCTAAACGAAAAATTTACGTAAATTATAGGAAATAAAATAATGAAAGTAGTTCATCTTAAATGTCAGCCAAAAAAATTTATATTTAGTAATTAGGTGTCTTCAAAATAAAAAATCGTCCTTTCCCAAAATCTGTTGCGGTAGGAGTTGGCGGAAATAGGAAATATACGACTCAATTGTTATATCCATTTAAATGATACATCATCCACAAACAGAGATTAGCATTGTTTTGATTTTATGTCTGACTAAAACTTTCAAAGGCATTTCCCTTAGCAAAGTATTTAACATTTTTATATACTTACTAAAAAAATATTTTTATGTAATACTGAATACGTTCAACCTACAGAACAAATTGTTTTATGAGAAAGTTTTTAGTTTAATTATTGATAATTAATCATGTTTCATACTAAACACGAGTAGTAAGACAGGTTTGAAAGTGCATATTTTTGTAAGTACAGGTGTACATTGTTAAAAGTATTGCTTTTTTTAAGTTCAGGAAAATTAAATATGCTATTTCAGTTCCACAGTATGTGCCAGTCTTCACAAAGATTTGCGCTCATTAAAAATGTTCGATAAAATAACACGCGGACATAAAAATAAACAATTTTATCACATTTATGCTAAGAAAGGAATAATCTCACAATGTGATATTCAATATTTCAAAAATACATCTATGAGTATTCTATTAATTTCTACAACATCAATGAATAAAATTATAAAAGATATATAACTAAATGACTTTATCAGCTGGAAATACTAAAATATAACTATGAATGCATCTAAAAAACATGATTAAAATAGAGTTGAACTTATATAATACAGAAGACTAAAAACCTGAAAATCACAGAAAGTTTCTAAAAAACCATTCTCAATAAAACAGTATAGCATTGTAAAAAAGTAACTTACAAAATGTATGAAGTACCTATATAACTTCTACTTGTCACAATATATTTCTTTAAAGTTATTTGATTTTCTTGTAGTCAATATTGCATTCTGCTGTCCACTAATTAGATTCACATACTGAATATAAAGAGATTATCATATAGACATCCTACTAATTTATTCCATTACTTACTCTACTGGACATAAAATTTCCATACAAATGAATACATTGTATACAAATTGACCATCATAACACGTGCCAATCTAGTTTCCCAGCATTGTAAACAATATGGCATCTCAAATAGGTTAAAGGCTAATAATAAACACACTTTATTAATGTTGCAACATTTATAAACAAGTGTATAGATAGGTACTATGCCAACAGAGTAAAATGATCAATGAACACCATGTTAAATACTTCATATAAATACAGTAAACCCTCACTATTTCGAACCCCGATATTTCGAAATTCCCCGTAATTCGAAATATTCCCCACAAAAATGTCCCCATAATGAAATTTTAATACAAAACACATTTTTAATTCGAAATCCCCGCTAATACGTAATTCGAAATAATATTTGGTCCCTTCACAACAAAGCAATAGAAATTTGTCGGTTGTTATTCGAAAACATTTGGCTGTCGTAAAAAAAATACCCTTGTTTTTTCCAAAGCTCCGGCAGGGTCAATAAAACTTATTATGTGAAGTTTGTGTTTGCACTAATACACATAAACGACCTACCTAGCTACATAATAATATTTAACACCGGGATTTCCAAATTTCCAAGTAGATGTCCTATATTGTATATAAACACCGTAAATGTATTGTATTTCAATATGTACCTATCTACAGCTGTATTAAGTATGTACCTATATACTACCTCATTCAGTCTCGTAACGTCGTGCGTGATCGATATAATATTATACTTCCGTGTTGTTCATAGGCGTATCGTCATACATACCTATACCTACTCAAAATTTTTAGTGTTTTAATATTTCTATTTTCCATTCCAAATAAATAAATATTTTATAAAAATAAATATCAAATAAATAGAACTTTTATACACCTTTTAAATACAAATTTTGTCAAATATATTATCCCATCTTTTTTTATATTTTTAAGTGATAGTGAACTCATAGTAACGTGTGTGAAGTGAATCATTGAAATTAAAGATTTTTTGAAATTCGACTGTTTTAGATTTTATTTGCGTACCTAGTGATTTTGTGAATTCAGTTTTTTTTTTATTATAAAATGTTTTCGGTGCAAAAAACCACTTATAAATCTCTAACCATTGCCGAAAAAATGAGGTTAATTAAAGATGTCGACGATAAAATAGACACTAAGGGTAAAATAGCCTTAAAATATGGAATACCTAATTCCTCATTATCCACAATTTTGAAAAATCGCAACAAAATTGAAGAAGCTTTCCACGGGTGTAAAGCAAATGAAAATCTACACAGGGTCCGACATTCTAAGTTTGAAGAATTGGAAAACAAGTTATTTGACTTTTTTTCTCAAATAAGAGCAGGAAATATTCCTACGTCTGGCCCTATATTGATTGAGAAAGCCAAATCTATTGCGCTTCAAATGAATATCGATGACTTTAAAGCGTCAAATGGTTGGTTTGAGCGTTTTAAAAAAAGATTCAATATTGTTTGTCTCGCGGTTTGTGGAGAAGCCCAGAAAGTGAATGCTGAAGAAGTGTCACAATGGGTAGCTTCCAACAAACACATATGGGAGAAGTACGCAGAAAAAGACATATATAATATGGATGAGACCGGAGTCTTTTATAATATGTTGCCTGATCGCACTTTGGCAACAAAAGGCGAAAAGTGTTTTGGAGGTAAGAGGAGTAAGGAAAGACTTACAGTTGTGCTATGTGCCAATATGGATGGTAGCGATAAGATGAAACTGACAATAATAGGAAAAAATAAGAATCCTAGATGTTTTAAAGGACAAAATCTTATCAATTTACCTGTAAACTATGAATTTAACAAAAAAGCGTGGATGACACGGGACATTTTTAAACTATTTTGTGTTAGAATGCAGAGGAAAATGGCAGCCTATAACAGAAAGGTTTTGTTGATTTTAGACAATTGCACGGCTCATATAGCCCCGCAATTAAATTTACCAAACATCGAACTTCTGTTTTTGCCTCCAAATACAACAAGCTTATTACAACCTTTAGATCAAGGTATAATACAAAGTTTTAAAATGCACTATAGGAAAAAGCTTATTCATTCGTGTATTGTGCAGATTAATAATAATTGCTCTAGTACAAATTTACGAAAATGGAATGTTTTAGATGCCTGTCGAGCGATGTCGTCAGCGTGGCAGTTGGTTACGCGAGAAACAATCGCAAATTGTTTCAAAAAAAGTGGCATTACAATGCAACCGTTTGATACTGCTGTGGAGAGTGAGCCGGAAGAAATAATGACAGGAAACGAGGTGTTAGGATCGGTGAGTTTTACAGACTTTGTTTCGTTTGACGATAATGTGATAACAGCTGAAATTTTTGATCCGTCCCCTGACGGCATGGAAATTGAAGTAACCACCGATGCTGCAGATGATTCAGACGATGAAACTACTGAAAGCGTTTCCGATCCACTTCCATCCAAGGCTGAAGTTTTTAAAGCATTAGACATTATTCAGCGACATATATCTGGGGTTGCTGATATGCCGCTTAACATGTGTACAAATTTCGATTTATTTGTGCAACATACAATAAAACAATACGAAAGAGGTGGAAAATTAAAACAAGTTAAAATTAATGACTTCTTTAAATCACAATAATACGTACATAAATTTTAAATATTATAGTGAGTGTTACGAACGCTTGTCATTTTTTATTATTTAGTGATATTTTAAATGTTTGCTTTTAAAAATAATATGCCCGTAGAAACAATGTGATCAAGTTTTGTGTAGAACATAAATGTGTATAATTTAATTTTCTCAAAAAGTGTTACTTTTATCAATATTTTGTTACTTACATTGTTGTGTTAATTGTGCAAAATGCGAGGTTTGGAGAAAAACGAGGTATGTGATAAAAACTTTACATTTATGATAAACCACGATACGCCCATGTCTTTATTACGTATGTTTTACTACAAACTATTCCATTCTTGTACAAAGTGTAGCTTATTTGTTTGTTATGCGTATAAGAGTAGTAGAAATGGTTAGCGCTTTCCATGCGGCTCGTTCATCAGCATTACAGTTTTCTTTTTTTTTTACAATTTGTTTGGACGCGCGTAATTTCAAAAACCTAGACTATACAAAAGTGCCGATTGCGCTACTTATATGATCCGTGGAAGGGAAGTATAAATGGTTACGTCTTTTTACTAGTTAACGTCGTGGGGTATTCATTTCAGTCCGACATTTACAAATTCTATACTTAGGTTATTCTACAGGACATTTAGTATTTTTTTTATCACGCAAATTATTTTGACGTTTAGTCCAAAACAGCTGTTTCTATGAGGTATGGTGTGTATGGCTGTATATATATACATATACTGCGTATATCAAAACTATTTCGAAAATTTCGATTTATCGGGGTTTTCGCTAATTCGAAATCAGTTTTTCGAGGTCCCTTGAATTTCGAAATAACGAGGTTTTACTGTACATCACTAATCTAACATTTCTAATAATTGTGCTAAAGGGTTTTTACAACACTAAAAACATTTGAATATACATACCATTACCAATGTAATACATAAAAATTATATCAGAATACTAGGAGTCCATTAAAATATGTTTATGGTTAGTTATAATTAAATATGTATAAAAACTTTTGTAAAGTAAATAAATGAAATGAATGTTTGGAACATTTACTAATTATTTATTGTTTAACTGAACTAAACCAACCTTGATAGAGCCAATTTGTAAGCGTTAGGACACTTTTCTCACTTCTTCCAATTAGATTTTGCAACTGATTTTGTAAACATGATTCTCCAATAGAGATGTCTGATTGAAAATAAAATGATTTTAAAATAAGAATAATCACATAATAATTACTTTCAAACCAACAATTACATATTCAACAAAGGCATTATCACTTCTTGATTGGCACATTAATCAACTCAAGATACTAGTTTTTGTTCAATTCTCAGACTAACATTTTTGCTAAATTTGAGACGTGTCCAGATTTAAATTACAAGATCATCCATCAATATAATTGTAATGAAGATTACTTCCCGTTTCAATAGAATATTGATAATGATTTGTCACATATCCTGTACTCAGTGTTTTCAAAATAATGATTGCATTTCATACATCATGTCTACCAGACCACTGATCTTAACACTTTACATTTGACTAAGTATAGATGTACATTAGGGTGTCCCTTATTTGGTCGAAATTTTTTTTTTTTTCAGTTATTGAAACGCATACCCTCTAATTGTGTTTATTAGCCTACTACTTACCCAAATACAGAATTTAAGCTTTCTACGTTGATTGGAACCCGTGCCGACAGAGCCTCAAAGTTTTAGAAAAAAGCTGCTTAAAGCGTCTTTTTAATTTAGCTGTAGACCATCACTTAATACCACTATGTTAGCTAAATATTGATGAAAACACAAATTTATATTGTGCATTTCTTGTAATTATCAAAAAAAGTTACAAAATTGATATTAATTAATTTGGATATATCCTTTAAAAAGTCTCTTTTTTACAGTCTAGGTACATTTTTCTTTGTTCATGCACACAACGTCATAAGAACTGATTCTATTCTTTGTCTGAAATTATCAAACCATGAAAGCCTTGGATTAGCTTAACAGCTCTTTCAGCTATGTCATTTACTTCTTTTAAGCTAGATATCTTTTTTTAAACTTCCACAAATGCCACGATTTCTTTATACGAAGATACACCTTCTTGAAGGAAACTGCTGTCAAGTTTTAGTTGTGAAAATAAATCTTTGCTCCTGACGGATACAAAATAGCTCAAAAAAATTCCTATAAAAACATTAAGGCTACTTGTAGAATACATAAAAAGAACATGGTACCTATAACATATTGAATAAATTGAGTACCAGACATCTGTTTCTTCGATTGTTCATATCTCTTACCGAAATCACCAAAGTTTTCTTTTTTTGTAAATTTTCTAAAGTGTCCTTTTGGTCTGCTCATCAATTTCATCATAAAAATTAAAGGGACGGCTATTTCTTTTGACAAATATCACCAAATGTTGACTGAACTTGTTTTAAGTCGCTTTGGAAATCAGCTTGTCAATTCTTTCGTTACCATTTATTGTTTTTAAAAAACACAAGTCTTGATTCGCCGCTTTCCCCACCAAACAGCATTCAAGCAAGGACTTTGCATGAACTACCACAATAAGCAAACAAACATCTAGTAAAGTTTCTTTGTCCTTATCGCCCATTTTAAACTGAGACTGCAATTAACATATTTTTGAAGAGTAAATAGCTCTTGCCATCCATCGTGCTTGATGCATTGCGCCAGTAGATCTGATTTTTAAATTATGTGGATGCCAGAGGCTCTCTCAGGTGTATCAAAGCTGTGTAAAGCAGCAGGTGCCAACAAGCTCTCTGAAACCATACGCTTTAATCTCTTTTTCTCTTCTGCTAGTTTTTTCAGCCGCCTTGCTTTTTTTCAATATCAGCCATGTTTTTGTCAACACCCGCTAAGCATCCTGTACGTCTTGGTTCTCTTTGCTTTTACAATAATATATTATCTTCTTTGATTTTTAGTATTTTGAGAGCATCGGCGAATACAATATCGCATAAATTATCCAATTCAAGTGGAAATTCTCCTCACGGTGCGTATGAAAATCCTGAATATTCTTGCTATTTTTTGGCAGCTCTTTCCAGACCTAATAAAAATCCCCTGACTTCTTAACACGATTATTAACAGCTTAATTAGGTATTCTAGCCTTTTTCCAGTATGTAATGCACACGCGAATGACTAGATTTTTGCTTTCACTAACATTCAACTTAATATCGCGTATATCGAAAGACGGAACTGCGAGAACTTGACGATTGGACGGTTATTTTGCACCAGTCATCTATTGATTTACTTCACCAACCAAGAAAATACTTTTAATATTGCTTCTTAGTTCTACTGACATCTTGAAATATAAAAAAAATCCGCGATAATTACCCGAAAAACCGAGACTGAGTGACAATAACAGCGGACACTCACCGCCCCTCGGAAGTAACTTGTATGAAGATGTTTCCGTGCAAGTCGGCACGGGTTGCACTGTGCCGAATAAGATAAATATTGGTTTTTGAGTGTTTTAGGACCAAATGAACAAAATAATAGCCTATGCGTTGTAAAATTAAAACTTTGAAAAATAAGGGACACCCTAATGTACATATACCTACTACATATTTAACATTTATTACTCTTACATATTTCCTACCAAACATACAAAAATAAACAATGGTTAAATTTTATATAAAAATTAACAGTATTAGTCTTCTTTATAATTCAGTTTTATGGAATTTTAAATAGTTTTTAAGGAAGTTTACAAAGTCTTCTTTGGTTCTTTCACCTTTGTAGTCAATCACATAGTTGCCATTTTGGAATACTTTGAATGTTGGGAATGACACAATTTTATACAATGAAGATGTTGAGGTATGTTCTGTGCTGTCCAGGATTCTAATTGAGGCTGGAATGTTTTCAGCTTCTAAAGCTTTGGATGCTTCTTCAAATGCTGGTTTTGTGGCTGTGCAGTGCCCACACCCTGTCAAAAATTACAAAATAATTCTAAACATCTAGAAAAATACAGTTTGACACATAAGAAAAATAACAAAAAAGCACAGCATAAAAAAGAGATAGATAAATTATCGATTAATAAGTATTGGAATGCTTTTCCACTTTAAATTGAAATTTGCGAACCTTTGCAAACTTGAGAATTTTCAAGTTGGTAATGCCATCTGCATATTGTTCAACTGCAGTTAAACAAAACATTAGTAATATACTATACCCTCACGCCACATCCCAAGTGGGGTAGGCATAGAGAACGGAACTCCAAACAGATCTATCTTTACACACTTCCTTCGCTTCCTCCACATTCATACATGCATGTCGGTTACTCTTTCTTAACATGCGGCCGTCCTTGGGAATTAGATCCACGTGGATCTCGGACGCCCGCGCTTCTTTACACCCTTTCTTTCAGACAAGTAAATCCTCTTTGTCATTCTTACCTCGTTCATTTGTTCAATATGTCCAAACCACCGTAGTTTATTCACATGCATTCCGTCCACAACACTCTTCAAAACATTAGTATTTTCCAGGTAATTAAAAAACTATGCACATGCTGGTTATACAAAACTTTTTCTGGTTCACTCAACTAAGATTTAACTTAAAAAATGTGCAATACATGTCTATAAAGATTAAATCATTAAAACAACATTTTAAGTATTAATCACAGGATTCAATCTGGAAGACCAGGCAGACCAATGACCACCTGGATGTCCACAATTGCCAGGGACATGAAGGAGGCAAAGTTGCACTCAGAGGACCGGAAAACTTGGAAGATAAGGACTAGGAGAGTCGACCCCAAGTAAACGGGATAAAGGTGAGGGCGAAGAAGAAGAATCATAGGATTTAAATCTGGATAATTCTGTAATGTATTCTTAAAAGTTACCTCAAATTTATCAAAATACTTACATGGAGCATAAAACATAACTAATGTTGGTTTTGGTGATGCGATTGCACTGCTGAATGTAAAATCAGTTAGACTCATCACATCAGCCTCATACCGGGTAAGTATGGATTGTGATTTTTGTTTAATAACAGGTGCTGTGGGATCCTTCAAGTAGCTGATCATATCATCCAACTGTAAAAGTAAACAAAATCGTAATGAATTAGTTCTTATTTTTATTTGTATACTCTATTTTTTCTACATTAATGATATAAAAAAGCATGTTGAGCAATTTCTTTTCTTTTAAACTTTTTTTTAATCAACAAATGATAGTCGTAGAAAGAAGTATTTCCTTTGAATTTGTGTTAATTGAAATATCTCTTTCCACAACATTTACTTTTTTCTAATGGAAGAGAAATCTATGGAAGAGGATTTTACGGGTTGTTACGAATCACAATATTTTGCAGACTAATTTTTTTTTCTTTACAATATTGTTCCTTCGACACACTATTGGCATTGATAAATGAAAGTTGTGTTTCTGTGTTCCTGATAAGAATATTCTTAGGTACAAAACTTATTAATGCAAAAAAGTAAAACAAAAGGGATCGTAGAAAATATTATAAGTTACTCATACTTACTGTTCTCAAGCCAGTATAATCTTGTTTGACTTTATCAAAGAAACTAAAATATTTGATAGTTGGATACCCTTTGACTGAATATTCATTACACAAAGTAGATTGTTCCGTACAATCCACTGCTGCAATAAGTACTCTAGATTCATCTAAATAATGTTCTGCCAATTTTACAAAGTCTGGTTTTAATTTCTTACAATGCCCACACCCTAAAGTCAAACAATGAGATAAATTAATAGAAAATATAAAGGAATTATATTATTAGAAGGATAATTATGCAATAAAATTAATAATACTCTGCTCTCTCTCAAATAATGACCAGTTTTCCCACTCATTTCTGTAAATTTTCAAATGATATTTTCAAAGCATTCAGTAACTTACTGAATTTAAAACAATATGAGTAATGGCTAGGTTCTGGGTTGAGGTCTTATTCAGGAACAACCAAATAAGGTTATATAGGTTTTTTAAGCCTAATAATATGATCATTGCATGTAAAAAATATACAATATAGCAACAGTGTTCAGAATATAATTATGTACATACAGGGTGCATAAAACATGATTAAAGCGTGCTTTTTCTTCTTTAGAGTTGATCTAAAATCTCCCATTTGCAATAAGACAACAGGATTTGGATCTGGCCACATTGGTTCTTGGGCTGGAGGTGGAGCGGGTTCTTTTGGATCCTACGAAATAAAAATTAGGTACATCAAGTTCCACGCGGACTCATATTCTTTCTTTAACTGTCTTGTGATTGATGGATGTTTGTAGAAAATCATTTAAATAATTCACATATTGAATTTAATGATTTGAAGTGCATTTATAATATGTATCTTTTATGAAGCATAGATAGATACAATGCTCTTTATATCTCCACTAGCTACCCCATGGATGGAAAATATTGGTAAGGTATAAACAAAGTGATGAAAATGTATACAAAATAATTATCCATATTTATCTGGCTTCCTTAGAAACCTAAATGTATCCCTAACTACAATCATAATAAAGCAATATGATTATATTGTAAGCATGGAGTGGGTTGGTAGTGGGATTTGATCCCAGGATCTTAGATTAACAATTACCTCATTAAATGGGTTAAGGTTTTACCTTCATAAACTCTATGATCTTTGATTCTTCTCTTATTGCAACATCATATTGAAACTCTCCATGTACAAAATATTTAAGTGTTGGGTATCCTTTCACGCCAAATTTAGAACCAAGTTCTGGTTCCTTTGTTGCATCCACTGCTGCCAGAAGACCAAGAATCTGTAAATGATAATAATATATAAAATTTAAAATAATTAATAGTGGTGAGTAGGTTTTATTACAGAAATAGCAAATTGTAATTTTACAACACATGACAAAAATATAGGTACACCAGTATTCAAAATGCAAAATACACAGGCTCTCTTGGCATGTATGAGAATAGTGTAACATTCCTCCCCAGCCTCATAATCGGCAGATTTCTGTGACTCTCTCAGGGTTATTCGTTGGGTAAAATTATTGTGGTGGTTGTATTAAGTAAACACTAGCATGATGTTGTACGATCAGTTTATTGACGAAGAAATGGTTACACAGTTTATTATTACACCAAACAAAACAATTCACAGTTTTTAATACTGAATTACATTATAAAAGCGACACTCACAGTATTTAGAAGAAGAAAGAGATATTTTTTTATGGAGCGAGTTCCCGCTGTTTGTCTGTTGGGAGACGAAAACAGCAGGAGACTGCCTAAAATGGCTGACTGCCGGAAAAAGGATGAAGAAGTAGGAAACTGTTTTTTATGATAATATCAAAAGGTATTTACGATTTCTCTAGATAGAGGGCCAGGGCTTTCACAGGATTTCGATAGATGGCAACACTAGTACCATTCTAACGATATCAAATTATAACACTCCCATGACACCATCTCAAGTTGTCTTTCAAAGAAAAAAAAAATGAATAAAAAAAAGAAAAGTCTCAAAGTCAGTAATAAGATGGATTCTACAGAACTAGAGTGTCAAAGATAAAAGATTTTACAATACTGTGAGTGTCAGAGACAAGAAAGATTTTACACACTGTGAGTGTCGAAACAAGATACAAATTTTTCTATCAGACATTGGTAACAAATTCTTAACTATTCCTTACAAATAGACATGTCTCAAGCAAGCAAGGGACCAGGAAGATGCACCGACAGAACAGGTCGCGGAAACGGGATCGTAGACAATGTTCTCGCCATACTTCCAGGTAAACCCTTACATGCTTAAGACAAAACAAAAAAAATTAAATTCTTTTTACATAATATAACAAAACCTTCAACAATTTTCCAAACACTTTTCCTTACTCCAAGAGGAGGTATTCATTACAATTATATCTGATCTACCTCTATTATAAGGGCGGTAATCCTTTACCCTATAGCATTTTTCTTTTGTGGAAACTTCCACCTATTTCATACAGGCAAATGGTTAATATCAGGTACCAAACCTATCGCGCAGAGCTACTCTAAGCGACCTGTATGAATTTTCTTTGTTTGAGCGTCCTCAAACCTCACTTGGACAATAAGCTTGTCGGGCATAAAAAAAATTGAAAATTTACTAAAATAAATTTGAGTTAGAACTGATTGTATTAGGGTAGGACGATTAGTCATACCTCTATATCAGTCTAAACCAGGAAATGTACATGGAAGATGGCAAATCATCCAATGACTCCTTAACATTCATACTAGGCAAATAGAAATTACTGTAAGGGTACGCATTCCATACAGTAATATTGCCGCAAAATGGCCAGCAGGTTCACACCATGTGAGAAACCTTGCCATATGATTTAATTACAAAACCATGCACACTAGAAATTGAAACACAACAACTTATTTTTAAGTTGACTGATGCGACCTTGACCCTCAATTTAAAATTTTACATTAATGATTTGATAAACTAAGAGAATTAGTGGTAGTCTTTCACACACTTTCATACTTCACCATTTACTGTACTATCTGACATACTTTCTACTTTTATACCCTACATCCATCATCTATCATAAGAATTACAACAGCTACCACATAACTCGGTGATTCATGAGTTCACACAAAATTTTTAAGGAAAACAACAAAAGAATTCGTATACTTTCGTATACTGGAGGGTCAAAATTACATCAGTTATACAGTACAAAATTCTTTAAAACTAACATGTTGTATGTCCTTTGTCTGCGACAGTGGATGGGTTCAGATTATTGCGAACACGTTGCTACTGAAAACGGCTAGCATATGAGATGATAAAGGCAACTTCAGGCATCCACGGGCGCAAACAAAAAAAAGGTGATCAAACATACAAAAAATATTATTTAAGGGCGCCACAAGGTTCGAACAATTCAAAATTCTCACAGAAGCGGAACCTTGAAGAGCCTCCATGAGTTTTCTTAGCTAAATGTTTACAATAACATGGGCTGCAAAAGTTACAAGTACTTGAAGAGTAGAAAAAACCAAATTTTTGACTATTAACAGTATTATGATTTATTTTTCTTTAAAGAAGGAAGAAAGATAATTCCTTTGACATTACTATGACTGTAAATATAATTTCTTTTGTGAGTCTAACATTTTTATTACATACAAAATTCACTATTAACATTGACCTGTGATGTATAGACATAGTTCTTTTTATTCATTAAAATTGCAGCCCAAGAAAACATTACATTTTTACATAAATTCTTTATACTTTATCAAAATTACAAGTTTACATTGACGGATATACATTCAGAATGAAATACAACCAAAGTTGTTACAAAATTTGGAGAAACAGAGACTTGATGAAACGAGGTGCCAATTTTTTTTTGAAAAATTACAGATGATTCAGACATTTTGAGATTCTAACGTGGAATGATAATAGAATAATAAACGGTTCTCCTTTATAAGTTGATCCTTATACAGGAGAAATAGAAAAATTGAACATGCAAAACGTTTTGCACTGACGATCTGAAAGAAAATTGGCAAATAATAATCAACAAGACTAAAGATTATACGTACCAATCTTCAGCGCTGGATAGATTGCGATGGACTTGCAGGAATTAAAAAAATTCTTTGAAAGAGGAAAAAAAATTTTTCCAAAACAAAAAAAGTTGAGAAACAGTGGACACCTCGGTTTGAAAATTGCTCTAGGAAATATGGACTCCTACCAAGAATCCAAAAAAAATTCCTCAAAGCAAAAAAAATGTTAACAAAAAAAAGTTTGGCAACCTTTGTAACATCAAATCTCAACAGTTGGGAACCATTGGATATAAAAAAAAATGTTTGGAAGTCTTGTCCTTTGATAAGACTCGAGAAAAAAAAATTAATACCAATATTTTTTAAATTGTTAAAGTTTGGAAACCGCTGGAAAGTTTGACATTCCCTGGAAATATGGGAGACATAACATTACATACATTACATATCATAAAATTAACAATTCCAGCATATGAGTTAAAGAATTATTGGTAATTATTCAAATTTGTTTTTTAAGCCTCTTCTAGCAATATTGAGGTCTATGGTCATCTCACTTCAAACCATACATAAATATTACCCAGCCGCGTGATATGCACGCTAGGTAGGTACAAGTACAATGAATTTAAATTTGATTTCTTTACTTTTGAGTGTATTTAACCAGATATAGAAAAACTTTACATGGACTATTTCACAAACTAGACATTTATAAATTTACAACTCTTATTTTGTAGATTCTTCAGTGTAGAATCTTACATCAACAAACAAATAATTCCGTAAATAATTGTAAAATGAACTTAGCTAGTATGACTTGAATTTATGCAAAATTGAAACTGGAATTTTTACAATCTCATTGGCACAAAAGGCAAAGCATGGAACAACATGTAAAAAACTGTATCTATAGTAGGTATACAAAATATTTCAGTACAAAATGAACAAAAACAACACCAAATTCTTTCATAAAAACCTGTGTAGTAGTTAGACGATTAAGGTTGTCTGTTACGAATGAAGGAAGCATTTATTTCATCATCCTCAAAACCATCAAGCATCAAGGGCTCTCTGTGTAGATAAAGAAGGCCTCGAAGAAACGTGAGATCTAGATGACAAAACATGGGACATCCTTCTATTGGAGGTCAGGAACCGTCAAGGAGGAAAATTCCGTCATGGACATCCTTCGTAGTGGTGGTAGCAGGCTTCTTAAGAGATTGTAACGTTGGAGATCTTCATCTCATCAGAAGGAAATTATCTGGACGTCTTAGGAAAGTTTGGAGTATCTGTTCACAATCTTGTCAATTTCTTGTTGTATTTATTTCTTAAATTCTCCATTCATTAACAATATCTGATCGTACTTGCAATATAGCGGATTTCTTTTTGAAGATCATAAATGTATCTCGCACTTGATTATTTATTAATTAAAATGTGGTTATTATTACACTATTTATCAATTCAAATGTTCATTGCAGCACTAACATAACTTTATTGGTCATGTGGTGAAATTTACGAAGTACACTTGTTGTAGTGAGGCGAAAATTCAAAACTCACTTATTTAATTATTAAAATGTTTTTATTATTTATAGCACTGTTTATTTAACTCAAATATTCACTGAAGCACCATTATAGTCCTTATTGGTCATGCGGTGAAATTTTCGAAGAGCAAAAACGACAGTTGCACAGTCTTGTTGCGAAGAAGGGAAAATTTCAACTGTTTTTGATCGAACATTCTAGAGAAGTCTGTGTGTGTTGGTGATACATGGAAACATGGGTGGGTCACGTGATACGTAACGAACTTAACTACGCACTATTTAATGTTATCATTTATGCACTGTTAAATTCACTCCAAACACAACAAAAACCACAATAATTAGGCATCACGTTGGAAGCGCCAATCTGTAACCTTCCTCCCCAGCCTCATAATCGGCAGATTTCTGTGACTCTCTCAGGGTTATTCGTTGGGTAAAATTATTGTGGTGGTTGTATTAAGTAAACACTAGCATGATGTTGTACGATCAGTTTATTGACGAAGAAATGGTTACACAGTTTATTATTACACCAAACAAAACAATTCAGTTTTTAATACTGAATTACATTATAAAAGCGACACTCACAGTATTTAGAAGAAGAAAGAGATATTTTTTTATGGAGCGAGTTCCCGCTGTTTGTCTGTTGGGAGACGAAAACAGCAGGAGACTGCCTAAAATGGCTGACTGCCGGAAAAAGGATGAAGAAGTAGGAATCTGTTTTTTATGATAATATCAAAAGGTATTTACGATTTCTCTAGATAGAGGGCCAGGGCTTTCACAGGATTTCGATAGATGGCAACACTAGTACCATTCTAACGATATCAAATTATAACACTCCCTTGACAATAGATTTATTCTTGACCAAACCAAAATCATATTAACAAAGCAATTTGTTATATGGTGAACCTGTTAAATTAATTAATCCACTCACTACTGATAATTCTAATTTTACATCAATACAAATTTTATTTCATAACGCCATATTGTAATTTTCCTAATGGCAGTTAATGTTCCATGGTCAGAATGTTTTAAAAGTAGTTGAGAGCTGGAAACAATTTAGGCAAAACAAAATGGGAACAATAATCTCAGTCTGTGAGTATGTGTCACAACAGCTGGTTTCATAGAAATAAAGTCCATTTTATTTAAAGTATGAAATGTTAAAAAATTATTTTTATAATTACTACAAGAAGTTTTTTTCACGAAAATCCCCAGTCAAGAATAGGTCTCTCATTCTTTTCTGTAAGTTTTCAAGTGTCCTGTAAAATCAGCGATGAGGCATGCCACCATTCCAGAGTGTCTTTTTTAATTAGCACGAAGAGGACAATTTTCACATGCAGTTGACCCACTGGCTCCCCCATTTGCGAGATATGATATAAAAAAATTGATAGACAATTTAATTTTTATAGAACTGGCTGTTAGTTAGACATAACAGTTGGAAATCCATGTAATTGAGTTAAGGTGACAGAGAAACTTACCCCGCGGTCTTTCATTAGAGAAGCAGCTCGTTCATATTCTGGTTTAATTTTTTTACAATGACCACACCATGGAGCATGAAAAACAACTAATGCAGAAGGTTCTTCCTTCAATATAGACTCGAAAGTATCACCTAGAAAATAAATTTAATAAGTCATAACATAGGAATAATCAAACCTGTTGAATTTCAAATTTATGTCATTTGTCCCACAATGTAATGTGACTCACAATGCTCTACATAATATCCCTGTTATGGCTTTGTGACTATTGGGAGGACGTAAATTAGATGGCCACTGACTGAAGGAGTTTACTCTTTGTAAGACCGGAATGCCATATGCATAAAAAAAAGTTTTAAAATCTTTATACTCACTAGTTAAATGAACGACATCGGTGTCAGTCAGCGCCCAATCTTTTTCTTTTGCAATATTTGATTTTAATAGATTCTTCTGTATTGGCTGTGGATCGATCATGAAATCAAATATGGCTGATCTTGTGTTGTCACCTTCATATGGGTACTTAAACTTGCCATTTCTATAAAATTGAAAAATAATGTTAAATACAGAACTGGGAAAATAATGTTAAAAAAGAAACACAGCTAATACTCTATGATGGTAGCCTTAACTGATCCATGGTGTACATGTGGGCAGAGGCGGCCGGCAATATGTATTTGCGGGGGTTCGGTAAAAAAAAACACCTACCTTATTCCTTATAAAGAAATTCTACCCTTCTCTCTTCACCATTAGAGAACACTTCAGTTACTCTGGTATTTTCTGTTCTTAATGTATTCTACGTTTAATTCACCCATTTCAATAGTAATCTATAAGCTAAAATGATAATATATTAATTTTATTTAGGTATATCGTAGATTCTTTAAATTGCATGTAACATTTTGATATAAGCGCGCCCGAATACAAAATATCTTACAAATAACAAAAAAACTAATTATCTGCATAACACAATCGCGACTAGCGGTGACTGTCTATAGAAATTTTACTGTGCATACGGCTGACCTTTGAACCTCACTATGTCAATCTATGCATTTTGACACGCTTGGTAGGTACTAATTCATCGCGTCCACATAACTAATAACAGGAATCCCTTCACATTAAAAAAACACACTTGTCAAAAAATTTCCGTCAATGTACGACAAAATGCTACAAGGCGTATCTCTTACTCCTTTTTACGTGTGAGCATAGTTGTGTTCATTGCTCAAGATATCCCATATATTTTTAATATCTCCATACAATCTTAGCACCACGAACTTTGTATTGGAGTTATACGAAATGTATGGGGTATCTTGTGCGATATTAGATTTTGCACCGTTTATTTAGTTCGCTCAACATCCGCACTAAAATATTCTAACGAAGAGTAGCGCTGCATGTTGAAAAGCAATAGTGAATGTGATGATTGTGTTGTTCATATGGTATGGAATAATATTATTATTATATATTATTGTACATGGGAAATTTTATAAATATTTTTTATTTTAATTATTACTTATTGTTAGGTTTCTATCTTTTAAATTGGGGGTGCGTTTGAACCGCCGCTCATTATCAAAGAGCCGCCTCTGCATGTGGGACAGGGGTTCAATATGCAAAATATCGTCGTTGCATATTCAAAAAGAGACATGTGCACACATTTTTATTTAGGCATACTCTTTTAAACTTGTTCATTAAGGCATTAAAATTGTAGTTTGGACTTTTTATTGACATGTGAGACCGCCTTGGCCAAAAGCTGTTATGGTTTCAGTGCAGGGTGATGTTTCATAATAATAATAATAATAAAATAATAATGTGATATTATTCTTTAAGTATTGAATTTTAATATTTGATACTAAGAATCACTTTATAAAATGGTTATGATGTCATTATAAGCAATTTAATCTGGTAATGTCAAAATGTTTATGAATTCACATGTTCCTTTTTGAATATGCAACAACGATATATCCTTTGGGAGTGTCCTTTGATGATGTGTCCTCCAACACTCCTCGTGGTAAGGTCAGAAATGTTTTTCTGGCTCGGTAGTACTGGTAGATTTGACAGAATGTTTTTGATTGTCATTGCCTTACATATGTATGGACAAATAGATATATCAAGGAGAGAGGTAATTTAACCGCCTGAGTGCTAATTACAACAATAACAATAGATAATCGTCTATATATCGACGATTAGCACTCAAACACTTAAGCTGAAGTTAACTGATAAGGGCAGGTGTCAAACATGTATGATAAAATACTTGTTATGGAGTGTCAGAAATTTTGGAAGTAATAATGGACAGAACTGTGAAGGAAATAATTTGATGTAATTGCCCTCTAACCCAACTAGGACAAGGGAAGAAAATGTATGTGTATGTAGAATGGATTTTGTGCATAAGAATGCTCAATCCTTGAAACATTATGTCGGACGTGAACACCTCCATAAAATAAATGTGATGTAATTTATAACTTACTCAAAATATAAAAGTGTTGGTAAAATTGTGATGTTGAATTGATGTGCAATCCCCAAATTCTCAGATCTGGATGTATCAAATGCTGCAATGAATGCTTTCCCCTGTAATAAATAATAATTGTACAAATTAAGGAAAAAAATATTTTAAAAACTCTTAATAGAATTCGCTTGCAGAAAGAAGATTACACAAATTACCAAAACCAGTTTTCTGGAGAAACATCATGATTTAATAACTACATAGTATATGTACATATTTATATTTTATTACTATGTATAATGATTATGATGATATTAATGATGATTAATTTCTATGTAAATTTGATTTCAAAATAAAACAAATTCTACACAATTTTCGTCACAGCAAAATGAAAATAAATGCTTCTAAAAAAATAAATATAAACGTCTCTTTGATACTCGCATGTTAGTTGATTTGGACCCACAGTTAAAAAAGATTGCTGACCCCTTACATAGACTATTAAAAAAGATGCGATTTGCGGACAAACCAGCACAAGACCCCATTTAAGAATCACAAAACCTCTGGAACGACAGGTTTTCTATTTTTGTCAAAGACTTATATGAAAATTGCTTTCTCACAGGAAGTAATTGAACATAAAAACAACAATGAAAACCAACCTTCCCATCTGTCAAGATTCCTTTGCCATCCGGAATCATGGTCACATTCAAATTTCCTTGATTAATTTATTTATTTATTTATTTCAATTTTACAGGATACATACAGTTGATACAAAAAATCAATGGTCTATAACATATTTAGCAATAAGCAAACCAGTGAAGATCCCTATATTACCCTTATGTGCTCTACAAAACATACATAACTAAACACAACAGATAAATCAACAAACAACAATTACAATAGAATAGAGTAAATTATGTAAAGAAAATTAATAGAATAATGCTCACAAAGCAATAATCGTAGGATTAAACAATAAAACAATAAGCAATAAAAAAAATACAATGAGTCATGAAAAATAGAATTCATAAACATTTTGACATTACCAGATTAAATTGCTTATAATGACATCATAAAAAAATAAGCAATAAAAAAAAAATACAATGAGTCATGAAAAATAAAAGAAAATAAAATAAAAAATAAAATTAAAAATAAAATTCTAATATTCTCGTCTTCAGGTGACATAGGAAACGGTGCTCCTTGATGATACAGAGCCTGTCCCATTTTAGTTGATGGACTGGGCATATTCGGATTGGTCCCTGGTCTGTGTTGATTCGCCCCGTAATCGTTTCCGGGCATCTTGGGAGCTTGAGGTTGAGAGGGAAAACCAAATCTGTTGGAAAACTGCGGGTACATTCCTGGATTATATGCAGCGATGGGACCGTAGTTATTCGTTGACGATGGAACGTACGCATTATTAGAATATCCAGGATTCCCATAACGAGGAGAATCGGACAGTATCGGAGAATTGTATTGCAACTTTGAATAATCAGTCTGCTTTTTTTTTTTTTTGTTTTTTTTTTTTTTTTTTGTGGGTGGTGTTTTTGGGTGATTTTGCCCATCAGTCTGGTTTTGAGTGAAGTAATTTGTTTGCTGATATGGCGTAGCGTTCATATTCGTTTGCATCGGGTAATTTGGAGAGGCTAAATTCGGTTGGTGATAATTTGGTTGCTGGTAATTTGGCGAGAGCATATTTTGCGAAGGATAAACGGGTGCACGATCGTAGCCTTGTTCTTGAATAGCTTGAGTCGGCGGCTTCCACCAAGTGTGTTGTGGAGCTTGAGGACTAAACATACCGGTGTAAGAACTAGGTGGACCATTATCTTGCGGAGCAAACTGCATGTCTTGTGGTCCTGGTTGTAATTCGTTTGGAGAATGTTTCAAATTGGCAAATCTCGGTGGAAGACGTTGATAATTATTCGGCGTACCTTGCTGTATGTTTTGTGGACCTCCCCAATAATTATATGGCGACATAGCATTATTATCCGCATTATAACTTTCAGCTGAAGGGAATTGTTCTCCCACACCGTACATATTCCTTTGCTTATGCAACGAAGCCGAGCGTACGTCAATCTCTTTCGGATTGACAACTGGTAGAGTGATACTCATATTCTGTGTTGTTCCAGGAGGGGAAAAGTAGGAGAAATTGGGCTGCGCTGCTTGGAGTCTTCCACTTGCCGATAACTTATCAACATCGACTCTATTATTAACATTATCACTCCAGGTTGTGTACCAAGATAGAAAAGGTTTATCATTTGACGATGACGATGGAACGTACGCATTATTAGAATATCCAGGATTCCCATAACGAGGAGAATCGGGCAGTATTATGTTTTGTGGACCTCCCCAATAATTATATGGCGACATAGCATTATTATCCGCATTATAACTTTCAGCTGAAGGGAATTGTTCTCCCACACCGTACATATTCCTTTGCTTATGCAACAAAGCCGAACGTACGTCAATCTCTTTCGGATTGACAACTGGTAGAGTGATACTCATATTCTGTGTTGTTCCAGGAGGGGAAAAGTAGGAGAAATTGGGCTGCGCTGCTTGGAGTCTTCCACTTGCCGATAACTTATCAACATCGACTCTATTATTAACATTATCACTCCAGGTTGTGTACCAAGATAGAAAAGGTTTATCATTTGACGATGACGATGGAACGTACGCATTATTAGAATATCCAGGATTCCCATAACGAGGAGAATCGGGCAGTATTATGTTTTGTGGACCTCCCCAATAATTATATGGCGACATAGCATTATTATCCGCATTATAACTTTCAGCTGAAGGGAATTGTTCTCCCACACCGTACATATTCCTTTGCTTATGCAACAAAGCCGAGAGTACGTCAATCTCTTTCGGATTGACAACTGGTAGAGTGATACTCATATTCGGTGTTGTTCCAGGAGGGGAAAAGTAGGAGAAATTGGGCTGCGCTGCTTGGAGTCTTCCACTTGCCGATAACTTATCAACATCGACTCTATTATTAACATTATCACTCCAGGTTGTGAACCGAGATAGAAAAGGTTTATCATTTGACGATGACGAGACGGTGTTGCTCGTATCTCGCTTTGCCACAGCCTTAGGAGTTGTGGTGATCTTTTCGCTACTCAATTCAACACTAGATTTTGTAGAATCATCCACTATAGCTTCAACTGTATCATTCTTCGCTTCTCCAACTGTTTCTGTGTTTTGTAGATGTGGATAACCTCCTGATTTGTCCTTTAGAGATAGAATACCACCCGTCTTACGATCTGTGGGTAAGCTGGCTAAAGATTTGACAATCTTTGGTTGTATGATTTTCTTCTCTGGCTCTCTGATGGGCTGTGGGGACAGCTGAGGGGTCGGTTCGCTGATGGAATCAGGCGTAGTGACAGGAGTGAGAAACTTAACCTGTTTGCTAGTCTCTTCCTGTTTCCTAAGTATAGCCTGAAGTGCTACATTGGTTCTGGTCTTCCTACCCTTTTCTTTAGGCATTGAAGGCTCCAGAAGAGATCCCACATCACTGCAGATGTTGCCATCTTGGGACACGGTTGAACAACTGCTTCCAGTGTCCTGATTGTCCTGCGGATCGGTCAAGTCTCCCAGAGGCTCTTTAGTAGCAGCCCTTGTGAGGGCTGCTTTCTCTATACGAGCCCTCTCTAAGGATCCTTGTGGCTTCAGGATGCCTGCCTTCTTTTCACGAACTTTTTCTCTGAAGTCAGCCTCTGTAATGATTAAGGGAGTGAGTGAAATCTCTGGCTCGAGGAATGGACTCATATCACCAGAGGTGATGGCTCCCAAAGCTGCCTTGTCTGTAGTGTTGATCGCTAGGGTAACTACAGAAGTCTCGCTAGATTTAGACAAACTGACAGATTTTAATTCATTGTCGCTACCCTCGTCAGCATTCTGCAGGTCGTTTTGTTTGCATTCACTTAGTCTCTTCTCTCGTAGTATAGATAGCTCCCTGATGGTCTTCTCAAGCTCAGGGTCACTGTCCACAGCACTCTGCACAGGTTTGAACACTTCCATCTCATCTACAATACTAATTGATATGTACTCAATCCCGTTACTTTTCTGCCAATCAACCAGCCACTTTCCAAGCTCTGTAAGTCTGAAGCTCCTCAAAGAATCAACAAAATTTTTATCTTTCTTCAGAGTCTCCCCTTCAGAAACAGAAAACCCAACTTGTTTCTTCAAACTGATTATTTCTTTCTCCGACATTTCTGAATCGTCAGACGGCAGCACGTATTTAATTTCAATGATGGAATCACCGTAAATCTCCGATGAAACAATGTTGGCGTATTTCAGTTTGACGAAGGCCTTGTCTACGGGGAGGAAACCACGTAATTCTTCATCTTCGGGCAGTGGAATAGTATCATCTATAAAAAGAAACAACAAAATTAGTTTGTATTCAAAAACATGATTTATATAAGATTATTTATTTATTTATTTCATCACATAAACGGCAAAGCCTTTAACAATATAGATCAACAAACATCAGTTCAAAAATTACAGATAGACTAGACACAGAAAAACACAAAATAAAATAAATAATATCAATGATATACACAAACAGTAATAGGTAAAAACTTATTTCAACAAAAACACTGCAATTTTCTAATCTGTTGTAACTAATTCAATCACTTAACAAAGTGCAGCCATTCAATTTGCACTGTTAATATTGTCATACATACCATTCAATAAAAATATAGATTATTATACACTAGCTTTTATAACCCGGCATCGCTCGGGTTTAAAAACAGATAATCATCCAAATAAATGAGTTAAAACTACACAATCTTATTGAAAAAAATTAAGTAAGCACTAACTACGTAAAACTGATTAAGTAAATAAAAAGTGCAAAACCTACGTAAAAAATACTAAAAAATTTCTTCCCAATTTCAAAACATGAAGTTTGATATCACACACGTCAATATTAGTAGGTGCCTACGTGAAAAAAAGTAGGTACTTTAACCTCTTCCCAATTTAAAAACTCGATGTTTAAAACCCACATCCCCATATTTAAGTAAAAAATTAGGAGATGCCTATAACAGAAAAAAACGGGTAAATGCCCTATTTTGATAAAAAATAATAATAATTGGTTGGTTACCTACCAACATAGTTAAATAAAATTTCCCACATTTGTCTTGTCATTAGATTAAAAAATTAAAAAATAACAAAACCCAGATAGGTATATCTTTTATAAAAAAAATAACTACCAATAACATCAAAGTATGTTTATTATTCTATGGTAGCAACCAAACGACCTCCTCAAACATTAATTGTCGTTTTACAGTTACTGGATGTTGGAAATTTAACATCCAGTAACTGTGTGCAAATTTGACTTCTGGTCTCAGTCTAAATTATTTTCAGTTTGTAATACTAAAGTAGCATTCACATTGCTTCACTTTGAATGATCATCCAGCGTGTCAGGGTCAAACTTGTTCATCGAAAGTGAAGACGTCTGTTCACATTTGTTCATCCTATACATTCACTGCCATCCGACACTCACGGTCATGTTGTATGTAGTTTGACGTCGTAATAAAAAATGAAAAACAGCACTTAATAAAATTTAAATCAAATTAATAAGATTCTCGAAAGTATGATAATTTGGTACACGATTCTGACTTTCAATACAAATTCATAGAGAATAAGACAAATTATAGGATAAAACTTGTTTATGGTCGTTTCAGTGAAAGGACCTTTCATCAACATTATGTCGGGTAGTAATCGCTTTCATCCGAAATCGCTAGTGATTGATGAAACGATTGACTATTGATGAAACGCATGTTCACACCTTTTAATTTGGAGGATCATCCAGAGTAATCACTGGAAGTGAAGAAATGTGAGCGCTCCTTTAGATAATCAGATGTTATGTCATTTAATTAAAAAAGGATTAAGTACCAGTAACAACTAAGCATATTAATTATTATTCACCGGGAGCAACCAAACAACTTCCTCAAACATTAATTGGCGTTTACAGATTGGAAATTTGAAATCTATTTACGGTGTACAAAATTGACTTCTAGTTACAGTCTACAAATCTAAATATTATGTTTCAGTCAGCTAATGTAACGTCTAGTTACACCTCAAGTATTATGCTTTAAGTCTTAAGATCTATTTAGCACCAAAATAGCTACATGTCATAATAATAAGTTCGTCGGTAGCCTGGGGGTAGAGCCTCGGCCTCTAGAACAGGGGGTCCGTGGTTCGATCCCAGGTACCGGCAAACTCCCCTTTCACGACACAAGCTTTTAGCTTACTGTGAAAGGTGTATAAGGTTGTATTTGGGTTTATAACAAAACCCAGATATATCTTAAAAAAAAAAAAAAAAAAAAAAAAAAAAAAATAATCAGCTCTATGCGTGCCAAAATCATGCATACATAAGCACGTATTAACAAACGGATTCAATGTAGGATATACCAAAAACTTACTTTAAATAGAATCTACAATCCAATCTTCTGATGTTGGTTTGGTATGTATTATCAATAACAATTATTTATTTTTCAGGTACTGATTTTAAAGTAACGAATACTAATCAAACCATAATAAAGTAACGATTAATACGACCAATATTCTGGCAACATTAATTTTCTAGCGACCCAGGGAGGCGTTCAGACAGTCACCGAGTGATCACTCGACGACGCTCTATCACCCGACGACTCGCACTGTTGCGTTCAGGCATGTCGTCGGGTGATCTACCGAAATCATAGCAAGATGATTATCACTCTGACAGTTACCTTGACGTTTGAGTGATGACGGTTGCCAAAACAATTGCGAAGTTAATCGTAATTATGGTGTCTTATATAATTTTTCAAAATAGAAAATCATATTTTTTTAGTTCAAGAAGTAAAATGAAAGAGAAATCAAAATAGTTAGTGCAGATTTTAGTGAATAATTTATTTTTTACGCTTTGTTTTAATACGCATTATCCTAAAAACATTCTTAAAACAAAGCCAATTTAACTATTCAAATTAAAAACGTAATCAAGTAAAGCACGACGCACTACCGCGAATGAATCTTACAAAAATGGCGCCAGTACGATGACATTTGGGTCATAAAAATGCTCAAAGTTGTTCACGATTATCCGGGGTGACATTAACTACTCACTGCAACTTCATGGTCGCTCAGGTGGTCACTTGACATCGAGCGATATTTATGTTCCTCTGAACGCCCCCCAGATAAAGCGTTGGATTTTGACATTTGTGTTTGTGACACTTATATGACAGTTTTGAGATGTTTACATGTAGAACGTATAATATTCTATAATTATTTTGAATTTAGAATACCCCAGTGAATTTTAAAAATACTGAAAACCAAACAACAATAATTTTATTATGTGAAATTACAAATGGCGGTCATTATTCTTTATTTGAAATGTAATTATACTCCTAACGGGCTGTTTCACCACCTCTGGATAAAGTTCTAGATAACAATCCTTAGGATAAATTAATCTACAAGATAAACTGAAGCGAGCGTTTCACCACCTACAGATTTCTTACGGATTGCTATCCGCCAGATAGCAGTGGCAACGTTGTAATTTCATGCGTTTTTTGAATGAATTTATGCACGTAGGTAGGAATATATCGTTCGTTGCCTAGGAATATATCTAGGCAACGCACATGTAAACAAATTTTGACAGTTTAACACTATCTAAGACTTATCGGCCGGATAACTTATCTGGAACTTAATCTATAGGATAGCGCTGTCAGGGAGTCGTGAAACGCATTTTTCGTTTTATCCGTTAGATTTGTGTTGGATTGGCTATCTGGCACTTTATCCAGAGGTGGTGAAACAGCCCGTAAATAGATGTAACGCAAATGATGTTTTATATTTAGCTAAAATTTTATTTTCGGAGTGAGACATTGCCTTAAATCGGAATTATAAACCTGGTATGCAATTCTAACAATTTACTTTATCAATAGACAATATCTTAATATCTAAATTTTGAAAAACTTGTGTTTTTAGACGCATGTTTTGAATAAATGAAATATTTATAATGAAACAAATTTATAAAAGCATAATATGCGATAGTATATTCTGAGTGCCTACCTAACTTATGGATTATCACCGTATTACGTTTAATGCTAGTTTACTTATGTTATCTATGGGTTTGTATAATTATATTACGATGGCATATGAGATAATTAAAAATGATATATTTCATGCCATTGTATTTGAATTGGATCTCAGTTTTGATAAAACAGATAACTATATTTTGAAATAAAAAGGAACTCTGAATATCTAACAATAAAATAAGAACACATATTAATAGTATCGTTGTCAATATATAAGATTTTTTTAGATTTTGGAGTTTAGCATACTTCGACAAAAGAACATTGAAGTATCACTGAATTAATAATTCTATGTTTTTGATATTACAGATAACTATATTTTGAAAAACTCTAAACATCTTACAATAAAATAAGTAGATGTATTAATAGCATTGTTGTAGATATATAAGATTTTTTTACATTTTGAAGTTTAGCATACTTCGAAAACAGAACGTTGAAATATCACTTAATTAATAATTCTATGTTTTTGATATTACAGATAACTATATTTTGAAAAACTCTAAACATCTTACAATAAAATAAGAAGATGTATTAATAGCATCGTTGTAGATATATAAGATTTTTTTAGATTTTGGAGTTTAGCATACTTCGACAAAAGAACGTTGAAATATCACTGAATTAATAATTCTATGTTTTTGATACTACAGATAACTATATTTTGAAAAACTCTAAACATCTTACAATAAGATGAGAACATACAAATCACAAAACAAACAATCAAATGAACCAATGTACCAACCTAAATATTAATTTATTGGATTCTATGTCATTCATGTCGGCCATTATGAAATTAGCTCAAGATGTCAAAAATATGCAATTTTAACTCGCATAATTCAGGAGTTTTTATCATAACCAAACACAATAATTTATAACCAAAATAATCCCCAAATGTTTAGTTTCAGTACTGATGTATTTCTCGTTACATCCATTGTGAAATTAATTCAGTACACTGAAAAATGTTTGACCATGAATATTGCTACTTACAAAAACTTTCATAGATTTTTCCATACAAATTTAATTATTATAATATCTTTATCAATACATAAGATATTTTAAATGTTTTTGGCCTTGAACGTGCCCAGGAGATGAGACCTCGTATAGAGTGTATTATTTTACTTCTGTCTTTCCTTATTTCAGAGTCCATTAAGGACATACGCACATACATACGAACGGACTCAAATATTTATGTGTGGATTATTTACCTTACATCGGATTCATAATATTTTCTGCATATCCGATGCATATTATTCAGCAAATATAAAATATGTAAGTTTATGTTTTCACAATTAAAATATTTTTTTTAGAAACTTAAGTGTTTGAAAATAAATAGAGATAATTGATATGTCTAATAATTGATATACACTTTCACGAGAATTGAGTTATATATCATTGTTGCATATTCAAAAAGAGACATGTACGCACATTTTTATTTAGGCATACTCTTTTAAAACTATTCATTACGGCATTAAAATTGTAGTTTGGACTTTTTATTGGCATGTGATATTATTCTTTAAGTATTGAATTTTAATATTTGATACTAAGAATCACTTTATAAAATGGTTATGATGTAATTATAAGCATTTTATTCTAGAAATGTCTAAAAATTTATGAATTCACATGTCCCTTTTTGAATATGTAACGACAATATGTCGTTGGATTCGTAATGAAATATTCTATAACATTAGGTTTTTTTCTATGAAAATGCTCGTCATTTGTGCAAAAAAATTAAAATAAAATGATGATGAGAAAAGAATCCCGCTACATCCCTTTATGTGTCTTTTGATATCCTCTATAACTCAACCGACCAATAGGAGTTATTTTTATGTATACAAAATGAACAGATTATTTTATTTTTCAATAGCAAAATATTTACTCTTATTGAGATGGGCAAGATCGTTAGATGGAAGGAAAAAAAGAAGTTAAAAAGACATTTAATATCTTTGAATCAGCAATGAGGCATGTGTCCCAACCTGAAAAATTCCATTACTTATAACCAGTATATTATTCATTATTGGCAGTTAGTTTGCTGGCTTCCCCACTTGTAGGAAACGGTATAAGCAGATAAATAGAAAGTGCTTACACATATCTCCATTGAAATCCTTGATGCACTGCCGAAGTCCTGAGAGAAGCACACGGAGAGAGAGCCCCGGCCACAGCTGGGGACGAGACACAAAGGCAGAATGTTTTAGCATCTCCGGGTGAAGTCTCAACCATTCCATTAGAATCTTGACTGAAGACAGAAATATAAGTTAAACATTAATGAAAACAACATTTGCATAACCTGCTAAAATTTATTTTAATAGAATTTTTACTTTTTTATTCATTCTTTACTGTACAGCACTTGATTACAATCAATTTTTTAAAGATGTATATCTATAATTAATATACAGAAGGGGAGTTTATTACCAGAGGTGTGAACTCCTCCAACTAACCCAAATACAGTCGATTCCACTTAATTGGGACACATCAGGACTTGGGCATTTTGTCCCAATTAAGCAGCTGTCCCAATTAAGCAGCTGTCCCAATTAAGCGAATTTCACATTTTTTTTTAATTCATTCTTTTGGTTTTGGCAACTAAGGCCATTAACCAGTAATCCTTATATCTTATAAAAATGATTTTTGAATTTCCATACTAACGAAGACCGGGCTATACTCGCCCATTTCAAGGAATTTGCGTTCCATTGACCTGACCATTACAAGATGAGGTATCTATTTCAAATAAAAACCCACTAAATGCCGTACTTTCTTTTAAAGAAGCGAGAAAAACAGCAAAAAAGAGTGTAAAAAAAAAGTGTGAATGAGATAAAAAATACGTTTTTTGTGTGAGTTTGAAAGAGTGCGAAAATGTTCTTTACCGCCAAAATTGTGTGCCATAAGATATTGCCATATTAAAATTAATTATGAAAAGTACTATAAATATTTATGATTAATTTCTAAAAAATAAGCACAATCAGACTTTTTTTAAGTTCATGCAAATAAAAACATTTAAAATATTTTTAATTTCGTGCAAATAAACACATTTAAAATATTTTTTGCGTAAATAATCCAATTTAAAAATATTAAGCACGTGCTAATTGAAAAGCCAAAAACAATATGTTATTCGTCTGGCAATTATTTGTGTCATTATAACATTCCAAAATGGCGATTAATGAACGATGTGTCAAAAAGTACGTTCAATATTTAATTTAACATCAGGTGAGAATTAATTTACGTTTTCTATCTAATTAATTTTTCTATCTAATCTATTAAACCTGCTTTACATTTTTATTACTAAAGAGTTAACAGTATATTTTTTTGCAGAAACACAAAACGGTGCGTTGCGATCTGGATGCTCATTTTTCAATGATGAAATTAATGATTAAGAAATTAGAAATTAAATTGATAATAAATTAATGACAACGACATTATGGCTTTAGGAATGTCGTGGGAAGAAGTGACAATCATTGCAAAGAATCTGAACGGAAAAGACTGTATTCTCTTCTCTTCGTTCCCAGGAAAATCTTGAAGGTTGATCGAGTAGTTGTTTTATGAATTTTTGATGCAATAAATGAATTAACATAATAAAACTTTCTCTTTTCCTATGATGTTTTATAAAATATGTAGTTGAATAGGAAATTAAAAAAAAATAGGTGAGTATCCATTATTTTTTTGCAATGATTACGTTCTGGTTATATTTTTTGATGTGACATGACATGATTTATATTTTTGCAAAGTATCTTAATTACAAAAAAGGAGAAGGTATTTATTGTTCTTCTATTTTAATGTTCCCTTTATGCTTTGTGTGGAAAGATGATAATTTTGACTTATTTTGAAATGCTTTTAAGCCTCAGATTTCAAAAATATAGTAGACCTTTATTATTTCTTAGTATTTGTGGGAATCGGCACAAATATTTGAGCCCGTACATATCCCTAATTTAAGAAAGGCATGTTGAATAATAAACTCTATACATAATCACAGACTCCAGGCCAAAAATATTTCAAATATCTTATTTATTGACAAAGATATCAACATTTTAATGAGGTAATGAATGAAAATTCGACTTCCTGATTGCCGAAATCGTAGACAAAACATTTTCATCATATTGAATTAATTTCAAAATGGAAGTGATAAAAAATACAACAAAACTGAATCTTAAAGCTTGGAGATTATTTTGGTTTTAAAACATCATGCTTGCATATCATGAAAACTCCTAATTTGTGTAAATTAGAATTGCATAATTTCGGCATATTTTCATTCAATTTCATAGACCACATATGACAGACTAAATATGACACATGAGAAAAAAAAACAAAGAAAAATAATTGTGAAAATGGAATTATGAAATTCATAGACAATATTGTAGGTATGCGTTTTCCAATAAATACATAGGTAGGTACTTATCTCAATCAACGAGTAGTATTTATTTTGACCTAATATTTTCATGAGTCTTTAAAAAAAATCTGATGGAAGTATTTCAATTAAAAATATAATACTTCAGAATATTGAAGAATGTACATTCATTCATCAAGGTTTCTTTTGGGAATACAGGGAGGGAATGCCTATATAGGAAACATTAATTGTTTCGTTCCTTTTTAAGAACTGTTTTCCTTATAGGTACCTATGTATATATACATATATTTTTTTCATACTTTTATCCACGTAGGTACCTACCCATTTCTTTTTATTGAAATATGGCCGTGTGGGATGTCAAACTTCAAGATTTTACAGTGGGAAAAGGATTTCAGTAATTTTATCCACATAGGTACCTACTCATTTTATTTATCGAAATATGGCCGTGTGGGATGTCAAACTTCAAGATTTTACAGTGGGAAAAGGATTTCAGTAATTTTATCCACATAGGTACCTACCCATTTTATTTATCGAAATATGGCCGTGTGGGATGTCAAACTTCAAGATTTTACAGTGGGAAAAGGATTTTAGTACTTTTATCCACGTAGGTACCTACCCATTTTTTTTTATTGAAATATGGCCGTGTGGGATGTCAAACTTCAAGATTTTACAGTGGGAAAAGGTTTTCAGTACTTTTGTCCACGTAGGTACCTACACATTTTTTTATTGAAATATGGCCGAGTGGGATGTCAAACTTCAAGATTTTACAGTGGGAAGAGGATTTTACTACTTTTATCCACGTAGGTACCTACCTATTTTATTTATTGAAATATGGCCGTGTGGGATGTCAATCTTCAAGCTTTTACTGAGGGAAAAGGTTTTCAGTACTTTTATCCGTGAAATATGGCCGTGTGGGATGTCAAACTTCAAGATTTTACAGTGGGAAAAGGATTTCAGTACTTTTATCCACATAGGTACCTACCCATTTTTTTATTGAAATATGGCCGTGGGGGATGTCAAACTTCAAGATTTTACAGTGGGAAAAGGATTTCGGTACTTTTATCCACGTAGGTACCTACCCATTTTATTATTGGAATATGGCCGTGTGGGATGACAAACTTCAAGATTTTACAGTGGGAAAAGGATTTCGGTACTTTTATCCACGTAGGTACCTACCCATTTTATTTATTGAAATATGGCCGTGTGGGATGTCAAACTTCAAGATTTTACAGTGGGAAAAGGATTTAAGTACTTTTATCCACGTAGGTACCTACCCATTTTATTTGTTGAAATATGGCCGTGTGGGATGTAAAACTTCAAGATTTTACAGTGGGAAAAGGATTTTAGTACTTTTATCCACGTAGGTACCTACCCATTTTATTTATTGAAATATGGCCGTGTGGGATGTCAAACTTCAAGATTTTACAGTGGAAAGGGGATTTCAGTACTTTTATCCACGTAGGTACCTACCCATTTTTTTATTGAAATATGGCCGTGTGGGATGTCAAGTTTCAATATTTTATAGTGGGAAAAGGATTTCAGTACTTTTATCCACGTAGGTACCTACCCATTTTTTTTTATTGAAATATGGCCGTGTGGGATGTCAAACTTCAAGATTTTACAGTGGGAAAAGGTTTTCAGTACTTTTGTCCACGTAGGTACCTACACATTTTTTTATTGAAATATGGCCGAGTGGGATGTCAAACTTCAAGATTTTACAGTGGGAAGAGGATTTTACTACTTTTATCCACGTAGGTACCTACCTATTTTATTTATTGAAATATGGCCGTGTGGGATGTCAATCTTCAAGCTTTTACTGAGGGAAAAGGTTTTCAGTACTTTTATCCGTGAAATATGGCCGTGTGGGATGTCAAACTTCAAGATTTTACAGTGGGAAAAGGATTTCAGTACTTTTATCCACATAGGTACCTACCCATTTTTTTATTGAAATATGGCCGTGGGGGATGTCAAACTTCAAGATTTTACAGTGGGAAAAGGATTTCGGTACTTTTATCCACGTAGGTACCTACCCATTTTTTTATCGAAATATGGCCGTGTGGGATGTCAAACTTCAAGATTTTACAGTGGGAAAAGGATTTCAGTACTTTTATCCACGTAGGTACCTACCCATTTCTTTTTATTGAAATATGGCCGTGTGGGATGTCAAACTTCAAGATTTTACAGTGGGAAAAGGATTTCAGTACTTTTATCCACATAGGTACCTACCCATTTTATTTATTGAAATATGGCCGTGTGGGATGTCAAACTTCAAGATTTTACATTGGGAAAAGGATTTCGGTACTTTTATCCACGTAGGTACCTACCCATTTTTTTATTGAAATATGGCCGTGTGGGATGTCAAACTTCAAGATTTTACAGTGGGAAAAGGATTTCAGTAATTTTATCCACATAGGTACCTACTCATTTTATTTATCGAAATATGGCCGTGTGGGATGTCAAACTTCAAGATTTTACAGTGGGAAAAGGATTTCAGTAATTTTATCCACATAGGTACCTACCCATTTTATTTATCGAAATATGGCCGTGTGGGATGTCAAACTTCAAGATTTTACAGTGGGAAAAGGATTTTAGTACTTTTATCCACGTAGGTACCTACCCATTTTTTTTTATTGAAATATGGCCGTGTGGGATGTCAAACTTCAAGATTTTACAGTGGGAAAAGGTTTTCAGTACTTTTGTCCACGTAGGTACCTACACATTTTTTTATTGAAATATGGCCGAGTGGGATGTCAAACTTCAAGATTTTACAGTGGGAAGAGGATTTTACTACTTTTATCCACGTAGGTACCTACCTATTTTATTTATTGAAATATGGCCGTGTGGGATGTCAATCTTCAAGCTTTTACTGAGGGAAAAGGTTTTCAGTACTTTTATCCGTGAAATATGGCCGTGTGGGATGTCAAACTTCAAGATTTTACAGTGGGAAAAGGATTTCAGTACTTTTATCCACATAGGTACCTACCCATTTTTTTATTGAAATATGGCCGTGGGGGATGTCAAACTTCAAGATTTTACAGTGGGAAAAGGATTTCGGTACTTTTATCCACGTAGGTACCTACCCATTTTATTATTGGAATATGGCCGTGTGGGATGTCAAACTTCAAGATTTTACAGTGGGAAAAGGATTTCGGTACTTTTATCCACGTAGGTACCTACCCATTTTATTTATTGAAATATGGCCGTGTGGGATGTCAAACTTCAAGATTTTACAGTGGGAAAAGGATTTAAGTACTTTTATCCACGTAGGTACCTACCCATTTTATTTGTTGAAATATGGCCGTGTGGGATGTAAAACTTCAAGATTTTACAGTGGGAAAAGGATTTTAGTACTTTTATCCACGTAGGTAGACCTACCCATTTTATTTATTGAAATATGGCCGTGTGGGATGTCAAACTTCAAGATTTTACAGTGGAAAGGGGATTTCAGTACTTTTATCCACGTAGGTACCTAGCCATTTTTTTATTGAAATATGGCCGTGTGGGATGTCAAGTTTCAATATTTTATAGTGGGAAAAGGATTTCAGTACTTTTATCCACGTAGGTACCTACCCATTTTATTTATTGAAATATGGCCGTGTGAGATGTCAAGTTTCAATATTTTACAGTGGGAAAAGGATTTTAGTACTTTTATCCACGTAGGTACCTACCCATTTTATTTATTGAAATATGGCCGTGTGGGATGTCAAACTTCAAGATTTTACAGTGGGAAAAGGATTTTAGTACTTTTATCCACGTAGGTACCTACCCATTTTTTTATCGAAATATGGCCGTGTGGGATGTCAAACTTCAAGATTTTACAGTGGGAAAAGGATTTCAGTACTTTTATCCACGTAGGTACCTACCCATTTCTTTTTATTGAAATATGGCCGTGTGGGATGTCAAACTTCAAGATTTTACAGTGGGAAAAGGATTTCAGTACTTTTATCCACATAGGTACCTACCCATTTTATTTATTGAAATATGGCCGTGTGGGATGTCAAACTTCAAGATTTTACATTGGGAAAAGGATTTCGGTACTTTTATCCACGTAGGTACCTACCCATTTTTTTATTGAAATATGGCCGTGTGGGATGTCAAACTTCAAGATTTTACAGTGGGAAAAGGATTTCGGTACTTTTATCCACGTAGGTACCTACCCATTTTATTTATTGAAATATGGCCGTGTGGGATGTCAATCTTCAAGATTTTACATTGGGAAAAGGATTTCGGTACTTTTATCCACGTAGGTACCTACCCATTTTTTTTATCGAAATATGGCCGTGTGGGATGTCAAACTTCAAGATTTTACAGTGGGAAAAGGATTTTAGTACTTTTATCCACGTAGGTACCTACCCATTCTTTTTATTGAAATATGGCCGTGTGGGATGTCAAACTTCAAGATATCAATACCCATTTTTTTTAATTTTACATAAATATGAGTTGAAAAGGATGTGTAGTAAAAGTCTGAGAGATTGTGTGCGTATCAGTAATATACAAAAGGAATGTGGAATGAAAGTTGGTGTAATTACAAGGATGAATGTGAATAAGTTAAGATGACAAGCTCATTTAAATCAAATTCTACAGGACGGTTACGTGTTGAGCACATTGAACAGGAGAGCATGCATGAGGAATTGTATGACAGTGACGGAAGCGAAAGATGTATGCAAGGATAGAAGGAAGTGGCTCTCGATCCTTTCTGTCTACCCCGCGAGGAAAGCGGCGTAATGGTATGTATGTATGTATGTGTATGTAATGTAGGTATATTGTTATAATTTTATATACTGTTAGTCTCACTAACATATATTCTATTATATGTTCTCTACTTTAATGTGACACTGTGTATATAGTTGATACAAAAATTATTGCTGCCTACATAAAATAATTTTAATTTATATATCGTTGCCGTGGATGTGAAGTGATCCAACCCACAAGACAGACATTCCGAGAAAAAGGGTGTTGAAGTTACGCTGTTACATCCGAAAATACTAATCTTACAATAACTAAGTTATTTTTGCATGGATTTCGCTAAAAAATTTACACAATATTCCTGATCACATATTCCACTAATATAAATAACAAAATATTAAAGAATTTATATATTTTAGAAGTAAACACGAATTTATCACTTGGGTTATTTCACCACTGTAGCTGAGAAAGATCCACCTGTAAAAAAATTGTTGGAAAGTTACGCGCTATGCGGCTTAGATCTTTTCACTTCTATAATTTAATTGAACTATTTGTTCCTATATGCGTTAGTGAAATGCTCTAACATACTTGAAATGATTGTAAAAACACTTAACATCTCTTCAAAATCTTCCAAAAATGCCCTTTAGGAATATCAAATCACTTATTTCTCTTCACCACTATGTTCTCCGTGGTTTTCTGAACAAAACTGCATACTAAACCCATTTTTCAAAAAAGTGTGGCTTGGATCACCTCCACGGCAACGATATACCTACTTACTGTTTTTTTTATATATATTTCCCGTATTCCCGTGCAACGCCGGGTATTTAAGCTAGTACACACATAAAATTAAACAATGCATATTTTATTTTATAAACTCTTGGAAACTGTAAATTACATACAGGTAATATAAAAAAAAATCCTAATTAAAACAATAAATGGGTAGGTAAATACAATTTAATTCAATGCAAAAATGAGTCAAGTGTAGAGTCTGTCTTTTGTTTTTGTAACATTTCATTTCTACAAACTCTGAAATCTTAAATTTACTGTCCCAATTAAGCAAAACGTTGTCCCAATTAAATATATATATTTACTATTGGTTTCTGTTCTTTGAGATTTGTCCCAAATAAGTGGCTGTCTCAATTAAGCGGAATCGACTGTATATACATATAAATAAAAAAAAATCAATTGAGATAGTGTAGTTTTGCTCCGGTGTACAGATTTGTATAAACAAACAAATACATATGTTGACAGAATACATAAAAAAATCTTACTATCTGGCAGTCCCACGTATGTAATATATTGTGCATTCGGTGTGGTGTGTACGGGCAACAGTAGAGCCTCCATAATCCCTGCTAAAGTATTAACAGCCAGATCCAGCCAGGACTGTTCATCTTCAGTAAGGGGCGTTGTCTCACTGCTGCATAAAACGTGTCCCTCAGTCAGCGAGAACACACTGTACATTGATAGGCAGCACACCTGGAAAAAATCATTAAAAATATAATGTTATATGTAGATGGAATATTTAAATCCATAGAACATTAAAGGTCACGTGGTCTTGTCTGTGGATTCGATTTCGCTTGGAGGGCAAACCGTAACACATGTTCGATTGTTATGACAGTTGAAAGTCAGATTGCGCAAATCATCCTTGTAGGACGTTATGCCATAAGAGAAAAAAGAAAGTCAGACGACAAAATAGTAACAAAAACGACACTGACAACTTCCACCCAATATTGCAACACTGATTGTGATTGTGAGTGATTTTGCAACCCTGACAGTTGGAAGGATTTCATACATAACAAGGATCTTTTTTGAAATAATTTACTATCTGAGATAGCATGAGTTATTTTACTTTATCTCTTTTTCACGCATAGTCAGAACTACCACCTTAAGCTTTTTCTTTCACGTGGTACGCTTTATCCTTTTATGGAAATATGTATATACCTTATTATCTTTTACGGAAAGCATATTATTTAACCTTACGTTAATCTTTGAACGATTGAATAATAATTATATTATGGTCATGGTGGTAAACACTTTTTGTTTGTTTTGTTTTTGTTCCGTTGTGTTGGGTGTTCCGTGCCCTCCAAACATTTTTCTGTGACGTCATCCTTTAATGGTCTACTGAAAGATTGAGGTATTCTATGTGGAGAAATTTTTGCAAGAAGATTTATTCATCACTTTAAAAAACGCAAATTCTAGTGTATAAATTATTTTACCTGCATTAGAGTCTCGTGTTGGAACTGTTGAGTAGCGACCAAAGCGATGAGAGTGGAAGTGATCCCTTTGGAAATGTTCTGAGCCTTATCCAGATCTCCACTGGTGAGGATGTGATGATGTAGAGACATGTAGTTGGCCAAGAATAGACTGGGGTTCAGCCGGGCGTAAGACAAGGATCCGTCCAATAGATTGACAGGACCAGATTCAGATGCGGGAGTGCTGGAATATGGAATAGACACAGGGTATTGTCTTGCAAAAACTGTTGCAGTAAAATTATTTTACGTAAAACTTTGAAGGGCCATAATTTTGAAACTGTATGTCATTTCTCTCAAAAAAAAATTCTTTAAAAAAAAAATTAAATTTAATTTCTATGTTTATTTGTTACATGAATTTAAAATACGCATGCGATTTCAGCGTACCTACACCATTGACGAGCTTTTCAAGACTTGAAAGTGCACGAAATCGCGATAGCATATTTTAAATTCATGTAACAAATAAACATAGAAATTCAAGTTAAAAATTTTTGAAAATGTCTAGAAATTGTTACATAGTTAATGCCTCTAAAATAAGTGACATTTTTTCTTATACCAATATAAGCCAAACATATATTAATTTATTTTATCTCTTCATTATTTCCTGTACATTGACCACAAGATACACAAGTTTATAGAAAAATGCATTCAAATAGACATAGTCAATATACAGAGGGAGAGTTTATTGCTAGGGCATGATCTCTTTCAACTAAATTAAATATTAATAATTTTTTATCAAAATTTGGGATGGTGTGGTACATTTTTCAAACTTTCTGTTTGCTTTAAAAAATAATGACTCCTACCTTTTACAGGAAACTGGAAAACTAAATGGAAAAGTGGGGTACCTACTCACTTACTTGCCATGGACTCCACGGGATATAAATAATAAATTAGGAAATTTGAAACAAGTGTTTCTTTCTACTATAAGTTATTGATCACAAGAGAGACGTCTTTTGACTTATCAGGTAATCGAGATTGATACATGTTTCAAATTTCCTAATTATGGAATATTAACAAACACATGTTTGAAATTTCCTAATTATGGAATTCTACTACGTGTGCACTGAAACAATCAATAAATAATAAATAAAATAATTAAAAATCATTTAACCTTTCTGTAACTGAGTTAGCCTGAGCTAATGTCCTCGCCAGATTATTGTGTGCAGGTGGAAACGGGCCCCCGACAGCCAATCCTCTAGCGTGATAGTAGGCAGCACCCAGTCTGTCTCCTCGTGAGGCCCTTAGAAGCCCCAGTTGGTTGTAAGGCTGTCCGTTGCTGGGAGATACTGTCAGTGCTTGCCTAAAAACAGAAAATACCAATTTTGTATAGTGTTATACAGATTTTGTATAGTGTTGAACAGATTTAAAAAAATTATTTGTTTATTAACTTATTACTGTACATCACATTGAAATTAGATATAATCAATATACAGAGGGCAAGTTTATCACACAGGTGCTATGTCTTCCAATTAACCTAAAAGTTTTATAGTGTTTTATGGATTTTGTATAGTGTTATAAAGATTTTGTACAGTGTTATACAGATTGTTTTTATAGTGTTACATAAATTTTGTATAGTGTTATACAGATTTTTTACAGTATTACAGTTTTTTTATAGTGTTATACAGATTTCATATGCATTGATGATTATTTCATAATTTCATTAGTTTCTTCATTATTATTTTTATTTTATTAAGCAATGATATAATGTCGGAATCTCCATGAAGTACCCGACAAAGAATAAATGTGTTTCACTCACTTTTGTAAGATTTCCAGTGTACTATAAAAGGTAGGCGTTTGTTTTAGGTTTGTTGGAAAGCATTGCGTCAAGGCAATACATACACCTTTTGAACTACAGTAAAACCTCGTTATTTCGAAATGCAAGGGACCTCGAAAACCTGATTTCGAATTAGCGAAAAACCCGATAAATCGAAATTTTCGAAATAATTTTGATATACGCAGTATATATAGCCATAGGTATCTACCATACGTCATAGAAACAGCTGATTTGGACTTGGGTTTTTTTTAAATTTCGTGCGTTCAAACAAATTGTAAAAAAAAACATTGATGAAAGAGCCGCATGGAAAGCGCTAACAATTTCTACTACTCTTATACGCATTACAAATAAACAGGCGACCCTTGGAATAGTTTGTAGTAAAACATACGTAATAAAGACGTCATGGGCGTATCGTGGTTTATCATAAATGTAAAGCTTCTATCACATACCTAATTTTTGTCCAATCCTTGCATTTTGCACAATGAAGGTAACAAAATATTGATGAAACTAACAGTTTTTGACATAATTAAATTACACACACATGTAAATCTAAATATGTATGTACCTACCTAAACAATACACAAATATAAATGTGTACCTAAAACACAGTCGAATATTTAAAAATACATAATTTTAATACTTTACACACGTTACTACAAGTTCACTGTAAATTGTTAAAAAATGGGAAAAATATTTTTGACCAAATTTGTATTTAAAACGTGTATAAAAGTTCGGATATAAAATATTTATTTATTTGGAATGGAAAATAAAAATATTAAAACCATAGATTTATATGTACTAAAGTACTAGATATGGTGTTTAGAACAATGAATCACAATTTTCATGTTCCTTTTTTAAATATTAGCAATTTGTAGTACTAGCAGAGAGAAGTAGCAACTTTAGAAAAGGGATGTCAAGTATACACTGCATAAGACAACATCAATATGAATGCAATGAACTTTTTTCTATATGTACGGATATAATATGGTTACAATGGTACAATATCGAGTCCTTTACGAAGTACTCTTTTACTCATGTGATGCATCCGAATTTCTCTCTCACTCATATATTAACAATAAGGAAGCAAGACTTTTATCAGGTGTTCACAACATTTTCCGTTGTATGTCTGCAAGTAAACAGAGAATGTATCTAACTATTTCATACACAACCTTTTTTTTTTTAATGACACAACAAACAAACATGTTATCACCAAATATTATCAAACACGCATAAAATGAAACGATAGTACAATGATTTTTTATTTTTTTTTATTATTTGAAATTTGAATAAAATCTAATATTTTTCCTACATAAATAAAACTTGTTCTGCTCCCTGCAGATTGTTTCTCGGTAAAAGTAAAAATTGACAATAATTTATTATTTTTATCTGAATGGTCTTATAGTCAAAAGATATAACTTCATGGATATAATATGCACTTATATGACATTGAATAAAAGAGTATATTGATCAGAAAAGAGCGAGAATCGAACTTGAGACACTGGATGGCTAACGGTAAATATTTTTTTGCTTTTCTTTTTTATAACTAAAAACTTTAAAATGTGTGACAATATTTACTCCAAGTAATGGGCTCACCACCTGTTCTGTATTTTGTGTGGTTTGGAAAGGGTGTTTAATTTGTTTTTTGGCGCATGATCTTCCACTTATGCTTCCAAGAGGAGCGTGGAGAGTTTTGTGATGTGGAATGAACGTTTCGCTCTCCTTATGCCTCATTTGGGGTCTCAGGGCGACATAGTTACTCCATACTGGGAATTTAAGATACTTACAGAAAATTAAATTATAGTTGATAAAATACCATTGAGTTGTATACACCTGAATAGTGCATGTGTAACATGCATTTCTGTAATGGGGTGTTCACATTTGGCGAATATCGCCAGGTGAATTTCAAAATATAACGCCAGGCGAAAAAACAAAATTCGCCGTACGCCCATTGATCGTCACACCTGTTCACACAGTCCACCGATTTAGAAACGATCTGTCAGATGCGCTTTGATTTTGACACTGTTTTCAAAATGGCGTCGAGATGGAGATCGCGAAGTGCTTATTTTTAGTCGAAAATGTTATAGTAGATGTTATAAGGCGCCTTTTAATTAAGGAAACAAACGCCACAAACCAACAACAAAGATAACAGCTGTCACGAAGCGGGAAACATTATAAAATTTATAGGTTATAAAGTTTTTACCATAGATACGAACGCCGCGCACATCTGCGCATGCGCGAATCGTTCAATCGGCCGAAAATGTTGGAAGGTGGTCAACTCGAGACGATATCGTTTCTAATGGTTTTTATCGTTTCAGACTAGCTGTCATTTTGTTCACACGGTTCAAATGGCTGGCGATATTTTGGTGCCTGGCGATATTCGCCAAAGTGAGAACACCACATAAGGAACGATACATCTTACTCGAACGATGGTCAATTTCGTACTGAACAAGGCAAAAATGCAGGTCGGCCGATCGGCCGACCTGAGTTGGAACATCGCGGCTAAGCTACCAGCACTTCTATACGAAGTAATATAATTCTATGATTAAAACACTAAATATTTCGAGTAGGTATAGGTACGTATGACGAGACGCCTATGAACAACACGGAAGTACATAATGTACATCGATCACGCTATGAGAAGGATATAGGTAGCAGGTACATAAAAATAAAAAATAAAAAATAAAAAAATAAAAAATAAAAAAAAAAAAAAAAAAAAAAAAAACAGCTGTAGATAGGTACATATTGAAATACAATACATTTACGGTGTTTACATACAACATAGGAGATCTACTTAGAAATTTGGAAATCCCATTGTTAAATATTATTATGTAGCTGGGTAGGTCCTTTATGTGTATTAGTGTGAACAAAAATTTCACATAATAAGTTTTATTGTCCCTGAAGGAGCTTTGGGAAAAAACAAGGGTATTTTTTATGACAACCAAATGTTTTCGAATTACAACATACAAATTTCTATTGTTTTGTTTTGGAAGGACCAAATATTATTTCGAATTACGTATTAGCGGGGATTTCGAATTATAAATGTGCTTTTGTATGAAATTTTTATTATGGGGACATTTTTGGAGGGAATATTTCGAATTACGACGAATTTCGAAATAACAGGGTTCGAAATAACAGGGTTTACTGTAATTTATTTTTACAAGGGATATAACACATCTATATACCTGTAAAATGAGGAAGCCATTTTCAGATGTCTCGTGTACCGGGCCAAATCCCCGAGATGCACCAGGCAGTACTGACAGATGTACCAACAAGAGGAGGCCTGCGGGGGGCGTGAAGACATCTTCCAAGTCTGAGGACAGTCCATCACCAGAGGGACATTGCATCTAGTTGCAGAAATTCAAAATAAATAAGCACAGGATAAGATAAATAATATTTTTAAAATTTACTACTATGGAGTTGAATTTAGTTAATCTAAAAACGATAAAGCATGCTTGATATTATACTACATAGTGGTGGAATAAACGACTCTTTAAAATAAACGGAATGAAAGAAAATGTTATTTATATTCTGAATGTCTAAAGATCCACAGCCTGTATCTTATATCATCTATTATAACATTTTCAACTCCTTCTTCTGTCTGTGCCGTATCAGGTCTCCCCGTCATTGGCGATCACTCTGTAGAATGCTTCTCAGTCTCGCGCTGTGCGAACCAATTTTCCCATTTGTGTTTTTCCGGTCCATTGCAGTAAATTATGCACCCATGACATCTGCCTCCATCCCACTCCACGACGTCCCTCAATTATCAACGATGTGGCCCAAATATTTTCAACTAATGATAATCTGCGATCTCCACTTCGACGTCTGCCATTTTGAAAACAGCGTCAAAATCAAAGCCCATCTGATAGATTGAATCTATGTCGTTGGACTATGTAAACACGTTTCACGATCAACAGACGTCCGACAGATTTTGTTTATTATGCCAGCGAAATAGTCACGTCTTTATGTCGTCTTGTGTGAACACCACTAGATAGAAAATACCTAGAAGCGCAGTATTTATAAATACCTGAATGGCAAATTGAGTTTGAATGAGCTGCATATTTGATGAAGGAAGGAAATGTAAAAGCCCGTGGCCGCCTGAATGCACCAATTCAAAAGGGTCTGACTCTCAGCTCTACGAGGATTCTGAAAAAGAAAACAAATTTTAAATACTAAAAAAATTATCAAAATAAAAAAAAAACATATCACAGAAAGACAATACTTTAAAACTGCCTACTGACAAACTTTTGGACATTCAAACTCTGTGATTTGAATTGTTTACTAATTCATTTAAAACGGTGTACGTAAATATATAAATGTTTTGACATTTCTAGAATAAACTGCTTATAATGACATCATAACCATAAGTAAACCATTGTAAGCCATATATATGAGATAACCAATAAAGCATTAAAAATGCTTGGTTTTCTCCTTCGTACAGTGAACGAATTCCAAAATATTGATGCGATTACCCTTCTCTATAAGTCCATTGTACGAAGTCACCTTGAGTACAATTCCTCAGTCTGGTCGCCAAGCTATAACGTACACATAAACAGCATAGAACGCGTACAGCATAGATTTCTGAGGTATATTAATTACAAACTGCGCATTCCTAAGGAAAGTTTAAACTATGAATATTTGCAATCTCTGCTGAATCTGAAAAGCCTCGCAGATAAAAGAATTATTAATGATCTTATTTTTTTGTTTAAAATTGTAAATTATTTTTTTGACACCCCTGATCTGTTACAATTTATTAGTTTCCGTGTGCCTGGGCGTAGTACAAGAAGTAGAGAATTGTTTTACTGTGACAATTATACGACGAACTACGTCACTCATACAGTGATACCCCGCTTACACGGATTGGGAAACCAATATCTCAATGATATTGATATCTTTAATGTAAGCATGGATGTTTTCAAGGGACACATTAAGAACCTATTTGCTCCGCATTACCCGAATCCATAGTGTTGTAAAGTGTCTGTAGTTGTTTTTTTATTATTATTTTATTGTTTTATTTGATGTGTTTCGTCTCAGATATGTATTTTTATTTTAATGTATATTTTATACTATACTATTGTATACATATTTTTTTTCTATTTTAATGTATCTTTTATACTTATATTGTTAATATTAAATTTGAGCACTATACGAATTGAAATCGATATGAGTGTACAATCCACACATTGGCTTAATGTAAATAATCTATAGGTATATAATTATTTCTGATTGCTTGTTATGTACAAATTTTATATAAGTATTTTATTGTGTTGTCTATTGCTCTATACAGAATGAGATTTTAATTAAGAAAGTGTGGCGCGGAGGTTAACGCACTTGCCTTTGAGTCACGAGGTCCCGGGTTCGATTCCCGGCCAGGGCAAAATGAAGAATGACCTTTTTCAAATTGTCCTGGGTCTGGGTGTTACATGTATATGTGTTTAGTGCATTGTATATGTGTATCGCCGTGTTAGTACCCATAATACAAGATTCATATCTTAGTTTGGGACTAGCTCGGTCTGTGTGAGTTGTCTATGCGTGTTATGTTATGTTATGTTAAAGTTTTTAATATATTTTTTGGAAAGAACCTTTATTCTAAATCGTCTGTACATATATTACATTTTTATCTGTTGTTTTTATTACTTAACAGTTTTTTTTTTTTTTAATCTTTTTAATAATATTGATAACTTGCACGTTCAGGTTTACGGTGTTTGACTGTACTCGGGTAAAAGGTGTGCTATTAGTATTGTTACCTGTTTTTAATATTAGTATTGAACGGGCGGTACTTGTTAATATTATATTATTATACATCATATTTTTTCAGAACATAACCGCGAAATGATAGACAGCACACTGTGCCCACTTGAGTGCATATTATATACATAAGGATGCCTATGTATACTATAAGTACGGTATTGATATTGCATATGCATACAAAATGTAGATGTATATAGTGTGGAATACCGTGGGCCTGGATGTAAATTGTATTGGCTGCGAGTGCCTGTGTATATTTTGTTGATTTTGTGTAGAATGTAATAGGTGTGTATTATTTGTATTATTTGTATAGATGTACTACTTAAAGAATAGAATAAATGATTTAATGTGAGATTGGAGTAAGTTTTGAAGGTGTATAAAAATTGTCATAGAATGATTTAACATTGTAAAAGGCGAAAGCCGTTTATTATATGAATAAATAAATAAATAAATAAATAACCATTTTATAAAGTGATTCTTAGTATCAAATATTAAAATTTCATCAAATAAAAAAACATACAAAGATTAACAATTTACTTTATTTAACTCGGGCTAAAGCTATTATTTACTGCTTTGTGTTACGTTACATTACTAACCTTCTTATCCTTGGTACTATTCTGCAGAGATTCTATCTGATTCTTGAATCCCAAGTTCCAAAGATCCTGTTCCACCTTCTTGTCCAGGGCATAGTCTAGATCCAGCAGCAACACCTTTTGGTAGGCCTGTAACAAAATAAAATAAACACACATATATTTAGATAAACGCTGGTTAATGGTGGATGCTCCACTGAAACCGCGGTAGCAAAAAAAGCTCACAAAATATAACAATTAATACATAGTCATCTAAAATCATATCAATATGTCTAGAAATTGTTATATAGTTAATGCCGCAAATTCAATTCAAATTTCTTTATTCATAAAATATTTACATCACATTTATATCAATAATACCACATTATTTATGTAACAATTAACAATGTGTTGGTGTTGCTGTCCCACTAGGTATAAAATATAAACAAAGTGACACATTAAACCTTTAAGCCGGGGGTAAACAACCCTATTTTTGGCCAAATTCATAAATGAAATGAAAAGTTTAATATTTCGCTCCTTCCAATGCATCAATATTAGACAATAACAATTATCACAGTATCATAGACCAGGGCGAAATAATAAAATTAAATATATTTTTTTTTTACTGTACTCGGTCTACATATAAGTGTATTAACATGTCATTACGGTACCTTACTAATGTAAATAAAAAATATTAATGTAAAAGGCTAAGGCAATGGACGAGAAAAATAAGTAAATAGATATATACACATACCTTCTGCAGTTGTGTGAGCAGAATAGTCTTATTGGTGGTGACAATTGTATCCTTGTCCACATCCAATAGCTTCTGCTTCAACTCCTCGGCTTGCCTAAACAATAAAATATATATTTATTATTATTATAGTATTATTATCAGACAGGCAGCTTAGCTGATATGTCTGATCTCAACACTACTGTCACAATAACAACCATCAGGCCCAACAAAATTATCACAACTTCAATGAATCATACAAATTCTTGAAGCTGTTCAAATCTGAAGATTTTTTTTCTTTTTTTTTAAAGGGCAGCACCCGCCACATACCTCGTGCCATACCTGGAGATATGTATCTCCATAACGACACACACATGCACAAACAGGATTTAATGTCGCATTAAAGCGAGAAATGCTGCCCCGAGGGAGCACTCTAGATTTAGCGGCCACACACAAAAAATTTGGTGCAAAAAGGGAAGGGAAGAAATGGGAATATGCCTTCCTCTCTATGCAGTATCGCTAGTTACTTGAAGGGGATATTAGGCTACCAAAGAAAGTGCAGAAGTTTTTGAAGGCGAAAAAGTTTTTCCTTGTGGCCACTAAGTCCGCATGTCCTAATCTGAAGACTCAACCAGCTCAGGTGGCAAACTATTCCAATGGTTAACCACCCTGTTAAATAAACAGTGCTTAAACGGATTTCGCTTGACCCTGCAGCCATCCAACTTAAATCCATGACCCCTCAGGTGAACATTCTGGTTGTACTGGAACATTGTATTGAGTTCTGGACAGTTGTAGTGGCCATGGAGTATCTTGTATGTCTCTATCATGTCATCTCTCTTCCTTCTGTCTGATAAAGGTGTTAAATCCAAAATTAGGAGCCTTTCCATTTAACATTTTTCAACCCAACTCCTAGTTTGGTAAATTGTCGCTGCACCCTTTCAAGCATCTGGATATCTTTTTCAAAGTAAGGATTCCACAAATAGTAACCACATTCCAGTAGGGGCAGTGTTTAGTATGTATTTATTAAACATTAACAAAAGTATCATAATCTATTTGAAGCCATTACAATCTGCTAGATTAGGAGGTGAGGTAATGGTATCTATTAGTGATGGGCGATAGTATCATATTTTACAATCAAAATAATCGAAGTCGTTCACAATTCACAATCAATATAAATAATCGACTTCACTTGTAAAAAATAATCGATATATCGAAATACTATCGATTATTTATAGCGAGGTATGAATAACACAAAAATAAATTATTTTGAAGTCGATTATTTTTGTGCCTTACGATAGTATTATAATAGGAATAACGACAAATTAAAGTTAAAATAACGTAAAAAAATATTGTCAACGAAACATACACATCTACTCTCCTATCCCCTTCTCAAGTCCTTACACTTTAATTCAGTTTGTTTTTGTGCATTGATGGATGTGGTTGTGAAATGTGAATGCTTACGTTGTCATATTAATATTGCCTACAAAATTGCTCAGGTAACTCGACTTGTGCAGGTATTATAATCGACTTATAAAAATCAATTAAAATAATCAACTTGCTCCGATACTATCGAATAGTCGCGGTGTTCTTAACAATCGATATAATCGAATTGTATATCAATATATCGCCCATCACTAGTATCTATAGCTTTTGATATTGCCGGACCTGTCCTGTCCTGTGGAATCACATACCAGTTTCACTGAAGAAGAATCAGGCAATTACCACATTCAGAAGCAAATTAGGTGATGCCCTTGAGAAAGTCTAAGTACTGAAAGGAGTTAAAATCGAGACATCCATCATCATCATGTAATATTTAGATTATGCCATTATAGTGAAGTTAGCGGACCAAGACAAATGCTATTTATTAGATAACATCAACTGGGGTCTGAGAGACGAAATGTTGCAGACGGTGGACAGTTCACTACAGAAGACGGAAAGACCTAATAAAAGAGTTGAAGAGCTCCTACGCTTTGAAGACACATAGTTTTTGTAGAAAATTAATCCGCAGTCTGATGACGTTAAACTAGAAGGTCTGATCATCATCATCTCATCTCGCCCTCAACGCTCCTCTCGGGAGCACAGGGCAGAAACCAGTCTCTTCCATTCAGAGCGTCTCTGCACCAATTGCGTCACCTCTTTCCACCTATTACTTAATGCGAGAGTGTTTTTTTTATATTTGTAAAAAAATTACATACATTAAAAAAACACACACTGAAGTATCTTAATAAACAGATTATTACAAATATAATCAATTTACTAATAATTAGTTAAGTTATAAAAAAATTACAAAACAAAAACATTGATAAATAATAGAATGTTGACAATTTTGTGCCGAAAGTAAAGCCCTGAATTCCAAGAATACAGGCCAAAAGGGTGATAAGTCATATTATCATAATCAAATCACATTTGTGAACTGATAACTTGTCAAGGCGACTGGACAATGTGGCGTCAACACAAAATCGTTTTGTATTTAGTGGTAATATATTTATTATGCCGTGTTTTTTGCTTATAAATATATTATGTATCAAATCTTACCTCAAGGCTTGTACAGCAGCATTCAGCACCATCTTAAAATGCAATGTGTAATAAAACTTCCCTTATCAAGTGCAAACAACACAACACTGCAAGTGACTCATAATTGTAAAAGGATATTCTTAATTACGCCATTTTCGTATTACAATATTATATCAACATGTTGATGGGTTGTTGAACGTTGCATTATTTACAAATTTACACTACGCTATCATTAAATGAGATCAAAATGTAAAATGATTTTTCAAAAAATATACTTTAACTCTCCAAAACGCATGGTCGCAGAGAAAAATTGAAAAAAATACTCCCTGACGCACGCCGCGCAAAACAGAACGCACTATTATTATACAGTGGGGCGCAACTACCATTCAAGAATTTTTATATGGGGTTATCCGACTAGAATGAACAACATTACAATATCAAAAATTTAACGGAAACGGTGTAGCCAACTTAAGAAACCATGCGTCATACGCGTCATTTACTTTCATTAATTCATTCGTTTGTTCGATGTTTGCCGTTCTCTGAGAGCATATTTTTGTAAGTATTACGTAGTATTATATTCTCTTTGTTTGTAAGCAAATCGTTAAAACGGTTAAAACTCTGTTTATTCGTAAATTGAGTACACCTTTACCATTTATTTATTTGTAGACCAGTATATATCAAAGGAATAATATATATTTAAAATGGCTGGTGGAAGAAGATGTTTTATATGTAAAAAATATAGCGTAACTGACTTTTTTTCACGGTTCCCACTGGATGAAAATCGGTAAGTACTTTTTTTATCATTTCTTACTCATTCATACGTAAATCGTTTACTCCAAAATGTTTACTTCATAGTGCTGCCAAATAAAAACTTGTTTCAAAATGTGTGGTGGACAAAAACTTTGATGATGATGATGGATGACTTCTTCTGCGCCGTTTAACAGCACTCAGGTCGTCTCAAGGGCGCCGGCAAACGGTAATGTCTTCAACCTGCTTCTGAATGTGGTCACTGGCTGATTCTCCCATAATGATGAAATGTTCTTAAGGCGTTTGTAATCAAAGAGTATCTAAATACTACTTTGTAATGTTAGACTTGCCTTGCTTGAGTAAAATTATATATTGGCAAAGGCTATTTGTCCGTAATTACATAGAAAAAAGAAAGAAATTATCAAATTTATCTATGGTGAACTTTTCCATAGAGAAATTATAAAATTTGTCTATGGTAAACTATTTCCATAGACAATTAATATTAAATTATTTTGTTTATGAAAAATGCATGGACCTAAATAGAGTAATGGACAGACACTTTGGCAAACATTTTGTAGCTGCGCGGGGAGGGGAATGACGACCATTTTGTATGAAAGAAATTTGTTCGGTGCGTCGCATTTGGGCTGCGTTCAGACAGTCACCGAGTGATCACTCGACGACGCGTATTTTGAAAGTACCTATACAATGCCAGTACGTATTCATAGTGTTCTTGTACTGTATGTTACTATGCTTTCAAAATGTGTAACAAAATAATTATAGTCTCAGCAAATATACTCGATTTCTGCGTAATTGTCATTTATACTTTCTGACGCTGATTCAGTGAATTCGTTTGGATAAATTTAGGATATAAACTTGTAACAAGTATTTGGGAAGTATACAAGCTCAGAAAGTTAGATATTGGAATAATTAAAAAAAAAAGTATAAAGCAATTAGTTATAAACAAATCAAGTAGTTATTAATTTAACTGTTAATTTTAAAGATACCTATTAAAATAATTTATTCCTTCGTTAGAGACAAAAATATTTTTATCATTTAAAAGAAACACAAAAGTACTTGAATGCTACTATAAAAAGGCGCCAGTCAAATAATAATAAAAATATTAATTATTTAAATATATTCATAATTTACGTCTTTTACACGTCGGCAAATTTAAGAAATTATAACAAAAAGTAAATCCAAAAAAAAAAAATTTTTATAAGTTATAAAAGCAATAAAAAAAATAATAAAAAGGTGTAAAAAATAATGGCACCATTACGATAATATTGGGTCATAAAACGCTCTAAGTTATTCACGATTATCCGGATTACATTCACCACTCACTGCAACTTCATGGTCGTTCACGCCGAGTGACATTTATGCTCCCGTGAACCAACCCTTATGTTGAGTAGGTATGTTGAGTTGTTTTGTCATATTTTCGGTAAGTTGTTTTAATGTTTTGTATTGTAGTTTTTATCTTTATATATAGCGATTTTAAAGTCGTTTATATTATAATTCGTATACTTATAAATGATCATAATAATGTTATAAACGTTCTATATAATTATTTGTCCTTATTCTCCTATATCTACACATGTAACTTGTTTTCTATTCTGTCATCTGACAATACAAAGAACCCACAATCTGATGTTTGGTTTGTTTACCCGTTAGAATGAAATGTTTCATGCATACAAATCTGATCAGGTTAATGATATTATAGCATGTTTATAAACAAAATCATTTTTTGTAGTTTTCCAAAGGATCCAGAAAGGAGAAACTGGACATTATCCAATATTTGACACCAAGTAAACATAGTGTTTTGTGTTCAAAAACATCTCGTTTTTCTGCGACGTTGGAGAAAAACGTCATTCTTACAAAATATCCTGGGTTTCGAGTTTGTTGTATGTTAATTATAATGCATTTTGTTACTTTTTGTTATTACATATTATAAATCACTCTGTTTCTCCTGTTTATTTTTATATATTCAATAGAACTATCAAAATTTGTTTTTATTTCTAGCTATAATTTCTGTACATTTTTATATATTTTTCTTCAATTGTCATTCATTCTCTCCATATTGTGTGTATATGAAAACAATGTTTAAAAATAAATACTGAATGATTTTGAAATGAATTCCTCAATTTTATTTACTCATCCTATTCCCTATTTCATCAAATATATGAAAACATTTAGTTATGTGGCATTGTAATTATTTTAAGAAGTAAATATAATGTTTTCTGATACTGTGTGAATAATCTCCATACATTGCCCATACAAATGTTAAATAAAGTTTTTCATACAAAATGGCCACCGTCGATTTCCCTTCCTCACTTTTTGGCTTCGCTGTCATGCATACAAATTACTATAAACGTTCCATCCCCTACCTATATACATCCATGGAAAAATGTAGTATAATAATATTATCGTCGTTGCATATTCAAAAAGAGACATGTGCACACATTTTTATTTGGGCATACTCTTTTAAAACTGTTCATTAAGGCATTAAAATTGTAGTTTGGACTTTTTATTGGCATGTGATATTATTCTTTAAGAATTGAATTTTAATATTTGATACTAAGAATCACTTTATAAAATGGTTATGATGTCATTATGAGCAGTTTATTCTGGAAATGTCAAAACATTTATGAATTCACATGTCCCTTTTTGAATATGCAACGACGTTATACTCTATGGCAAAAACTGTCACATAGAAACATCAGCAAACGGTTTGACTAGTGTGTTATTGCCTAACTTGGTTTTCACAATATGAAAATAAAATCGTGAATGTAGTAGCAATCCCCAAACATTGATTTAAGCGTAAGGAAGAACCTTACTAAAGCCTTTGTATGGAGCATTCTGCTTTATGGTTGCGAGACGTGGACCATCAGCAAGAGGGAAAGCGGACGGTTGGCGGCCTTTGAAATGTGGTGCTACAGACGCATGCTGAAGATCCATTGGTCGGAACACATCGAAAACGAAGAAGTATTAACCAGGGTAGGCGAAAAAAGACAACTTCTTAAGAGAATCAGCTAACAACGAGCTAACTGGATTGGCCACAACATCAGGCACCCAGGACTACTCATCGCCATTGCGGAGGGTAAGACCGAGGGGACAAATGGCAGAGGCCGACCAAGAGATTCGTATATGGACCAACTGAAGAGGGACATGAATTGTGGCTCATACGTAGAGCTGAAAAGACTGGCTGAGAATAGGGAGGAATGGAGAAGAAAGTCAAAACTCGTTGCAGACCAATCTAGTGGATTGTAACTCATTATATATAGTAGCAAGACGCAAGGGTACCACCCGTAAGTTTTGAATGTTTCGTAGCCGTTATAATTTTTGCTCCGGGCTCCCCTCAACTCATTCTCAATGTATGTATCCAAAGCACTTTACTTGCATTCAGAATTTTTATCAATACTTTAATATTATACTATAATTTACGTCATTTTATCATTATTTTGATTGCCGAACAGTGTTTGAATAATAATATTAATTTCTTTGTGTATTATTTTAGGTTTTTATGCAAAAAGTAGTAGTTTTTTAGTGGCACGCAGTTGACTTGACATCGACATCCCTACATAGAAGATGGAGATGTCAATTTTTGTTGGCCAGCAATTTTCGGATTGGAATTTGTTTGCAGCTACCTACGAGAGCTATCTGCGATCTACATACAGCCCACTTTTTGTAATCGTTTATTGCAGTACTGCACAGGCACGAAATAGAAAACTAGGTAAGAATACCATACCTACCTGTGCTGGGTATTATTATGTAGAGTTTGGACGTATTCACAGGGGAAAGTTTCTCAGTACTTCTACAGATGTGCGTCCCACACAGCATTCTTTAAAATTAGGGTGCCAGGCTAAGTTGCGTGTGACGTACAAGGTAAGTATTGGTCAATTTGTTATAACTAGTTTCCAAAGTACCCATTGTGATTCTTCTGGTAAAATTTTGCATAGAATTGATGAAGATACTTTTAAACTGTACAGTGCCAACAGGGGTATACGTAGCTTCGATCATTTAATTCCACGATTGGCTTTACAAAATTCGAGCACTGGTGAAGTTGTAACTAAAGATAAAGGTAGTGTTATTAAAGATAATTCACTTCTTTTAATGCAGTATGATGCTAGCTTACCTAGAATCAAGGATTTTTATCAAATCATAATGCAAGTATTTCAAGTAAAAACATTAGGTACAAATATAAAGCGTCGTATAAAATCCACAGGTAATGTAGGTCTTAATGATAATTTTTTTACTAGCATTACAAAAGGATCAAAACGAAGGTAATATAATTTTTGAGACAGTTAGTCTTAAAGATGAAGTGTGTTTACTCTTTTTTCAATTTTCTTGGATGAAGATATTTTTCCAAAATTATCCAGAGCATATCCTAGTAGATGCAACATATAGTTTGACGAATACACGTATGCCCTTGTACATTGTAATGATTGTCGATGGGATGGGTGAATCTATCCCAGTTGCATTTTGTTTAGTTTGTAACGAAACTGAGACATATATTGAGAAATTTGTAGAAATTTTTGTTACTCACAATCCATCTTTTGCTTTTGTCCAGTCAATAATTACTGATAAAGATTTAACAGAAATAAATGCCTTAAAGAAATATTTCCCAAATGCCAAACACGAACTTTGCCTGTTTCATGTTTTAAAAGCGTTCAAAATAATGATAAATAAATCAAACATTCCTAAACATCTTGTTGATACAGCTAAATCATATTTAGAGTCAATGGCTTACTCACATACAGAGCTTGATTTTCAAAACACTTACCAAAAATTTGTGTCAACTTTTATAAATTATTCAATTTTAAATGATTTTAACAAAAATTGGTATCCCTGGAAAGAAGCATGGGTACACTGTTACCGTACCAATACATTTAATATAGGTGACACCACTGATAATAGACTGGAATGTTTTAACCAAAAGTTGAAACAAAATATACCAAAATATTCAACACTAAATGATTTTTATGCTAAATTAAAATCTCAGTTATCCAGCATGCTAGACAAATATCAAAATCTTGGCTTTAGTTAAATTAATATCTATTGTGTCAGATTTATCCCCAGAAATTGTTCAAAGTATATTTAAATGTTGTACAAAATTTGCATCTTATAAAATTTTAGAACAAATTATTGACGCGTTAACCAATAAAAATAATATTAAAATTCTTCAAGAGTCTGCACTTAATGAAAATATTTTTGAAAACAATAAAAAATTTATAACTAGTTGTGATTATTGTTCATGTAGTTTTTTTTCAATGTATAAATTACCCTGTCGTCAAATATTCTTCCTTAAAATCCATTTACAAAATAATATATTTGACGAAACATTAATTATAAATAGATGGCGGTTGTCATTTTATATTAACACTTTGAATACTATAAAAACCTTCAAAACGTATAAAAATTCATGTTCAAAACAGATAAAAAGTAAAGTGACCAAATGTTTTGTAAACAAAGAAACCGAAAAATACCATTTAGCAACTAAAGCTTGTAAACAGTTGACAGAGATTCTAAAAACTTCCGGGGAAAAATGTTTTGATAATCGTTTGTCCATCTTGAATAATTTAATCAATGAGTGGTCTGGGAATATGTCTGAGGGTGTCTACCCCGCTTATGGGAAATGGTGTGATGGTATGAATGAATTCTTTTTATATAATTTTTATTTTCTTTGTTGTCCTAGATCATTGACTTGGATTGCTGAGTTCACCTGAAGCAGAACAATTACTGTCTCAATTGTGAATCAACGATCTTCACAGCATTTGAAATGCCTGGGTAAAAATCACCTCCAAACTACACAGGAACTGCCAGAAATATTCTCCCATTACTTTGTGATATGAAATAACATGAATTATTATCATCTTTGTTATAAATGGGACAGACTAAGGAAAAAAGATAACATACAGAGCAACCTTTTATGTGTGTGATCATGGGGTATCGGCACTTCTAATAGATATAAGAATAATAAATGATATTAAATTGTATAATATATATATATATATATATATATATATATATATATATATATATATATTTAAAAGATATATCTGGGGTTTGTCACAAACCCAAACGCAACCTTCTACATCTTTCACAGTAAGCTAAAAGCTTGTGTCGTGAAAGGGGAGTTTACTGGCACCTGGTATATTGTACCGCTAAAAGATATATTAATTTAGCGTAGAAATCATAGAGTAAATCATTGGTAGTAGAAATTGTTTTCAATGTAATAGAGGTCATTTTATTGTATAGAATATAATTAGAGTATGAAAAATGAAGTATTATTGGAAAGTTATTTAATAATTATGTTTTATAGTAGAACCTGTTGAGAAGTCAACTTTTACGACTTATGTATGGTCCTGCCATGTGTATTCTCTGTTTATATTTGATTCAAATAAAATAAAAATAAAAAAACTTATGATTTATTTACTGTAGACTTATGTACCCTAAGTTTAGTACTTTGTATTTAATTCCTTGTTTACACGATCTCATAGTGCACTTTCAAGATGTGAATAAATGTTCCCACTAGATGGGTAATAAGTTCACATTTGATCTGAAGACATTCTAAAATACAATGTGGTCTCATATACATCGAAAATATCCTCCTGGATGTCAGAAAAAATGTTCAAGATAGATCCCACAAAAACTGAATTCTTATGTGTAGCCTCTAAAAGGAGACATCTTATAGGTTCATATCCCATCTATGTACAAAACATGAATATAATGTCAACGAAAAATTGTTAATGTTGGTGCTCATCTGGTTAGTGCTCTTTCAATGGAGAAACATACCGTCATTTGTTAGTCAATGTTTCTTTGCTCTAAGGAATGTGAGAAAATGCTTGTCAATAGAAGGGACCAAGAATAATAAATTAATTTGTTGCATTTCGATTAGATTACTGAAATGGTATCTTGGTAAATTTATCCAATTTGCAACTCCAAAGAATTCAGTCGGTTTTTAATGCTGCTACTCAACTTATTTACAAAATGGATTTATTTTCACAAACATTATTGGGACTCCAGAATTTTTACTGGCTTAAGTGACCAGGGAGAATTGAATTCAAACTTTTTTTTACAGTATTCAAGGCATTAAATGGTATGGGTCCGGAATACATGTCGGAATTCTGTAATCTATAACCATTAAATCAGAGACAAAATTCCCTTGTCTCAATCTAAAAGATAAGTTCAGCGCTAGTGTACTTGGACTGTGCCTTATGTGACCACATTAAGCGGTTGATCATGACAGGCAAAATAGAGGGACGCCATCGTGCCTGCGCAATATACAAGATTGGACTGGAATGAAAGGCGTGGAGGAGTTATTCCAGACAGTGCAGGACAGAGAATCCTATGCCGGAGTGATCGCCAACGTCGAGGGGACCTGACAGGGTACAGAAAAAGAAGTTAATACTATTTATAAGATCCTGAGGCGGAGCTGCCCACAAAATAATGTTTTTTTTAATTGGGGCTACTCTTTGTCTCGTATGGATTTACTTTTTATGTCTCTCACATATTTTCAGCATGTAAAAGGCTCAAGCCGTATATTGTAATAAATAAATAAAATAAAATGGTGCTATAAAACTCACTTATTCATTCCGCACTATTTAATGGAGCATCCATCTCAAGGGCGCGGATATTATTACTAAGCTTAGCAGTTCACACAAACCAAGTGAACATTGAGAATACAAGTAGTGGTGGAGGACCTACTTGCTATTATTAAGTACCTACTAATTTCATTCATCCATACCATCATGACATTTCTCACAGTGGGGTGTCGGTGAACTGACTGCATGTAATGAACACACAGTTTGTCATCTTCATGCCATATAAAAATGAAACATTTAGGATGGGCAGAAAAACTCACCTTGTACTGAAGTCCACTCTATTATGAATATATTAGGACTTAAAATAAATTGAACCTATAAGAACCAAAATTAATTTATCAACATAACAGCTATTTGGGAAAGTACTATTTTTTTTTTTAATTATGTAGATCTTTAGATTTAATGTCAAATGTTAATGTAAACAGCGCTTTTTATTAAAAAAAAAACATCCTTGTAGTAGTACCCACAGATCTAAAGTTTGCAAAGGGTGAGTTAATAACCCTTAAAAAGCTCTAACCGATTTATTACACTTTATCTGGTTATGGAAATAGCTTTGTTCTCAGACAAAATATACGAGCTTAATGCTCTTTACTCGGGAACATACCTATAAAACATGAAATATACAAGATGACAAATGTTTAATGATATTACACTATTCAAGCATTGAAAGTTTGCTTTCTCATATAGTAAACCAAAGAGAATATAATACTACGTAATAAGAGACGCAACTCCATACAAACAAAATTGACAGAAAAAATGTATGGAAGATCCGACTTAAAGGTACCAATATTGGGATTCGAAATTCATTATGATTATATTGGTATTCTGGGGGAACTATACACTGCCATCTATTGAGACTGCAGTGTAATAGTTTGTAATAAAAGCTTTCCAGAATAACCACAGATGGCACATAATATGTGTATATTATAGGTAGGTACTACTTTTCAAATCATAATTTTTTTTTCTTGATAAAATGAAACAATACTTTTTGAAAATTGATTTATTACAGTATAAGAAACATATATTAAGTATAACATTTAAGAACAAATTGCATTATTATAGTTATAATACTGAACATAATTTAATACAGGCAAACAGGCACAAATCACTTGTCAAGCGGAATGCCTTAATAAAAATATATTACAACTTTAGTAAAAGGCAAGAGTTATATTACAACTGTCAATATTAAATAAATTAAGAGTTCTTTGAATATAGCAGAATATGAATTCATTTTTATATTTGGCAGCTGACTCTCATCTTAAATTGTTCATACAAGGATATTATATCCAATTCTGAATCTTAGTCGCACTAACTAAACCAACTTTTACAGCTCAAATGCTGTCAAAATGAACTATTTCCTTATACAAAGTTAGTGCAACTGTTGAATCAACAATAATTATATTTTTATTTATAGTATTTTTATGGTGGCAACACCTCATACATTTGCAGTGTAGTACTGTATGTTGTATTTCCTCTTCCCTATAAATCGTCGAATAAAGAAGTACTGTTCAAAATCACTCCCAGAGTTCTAAATTAAATAAAAGATAATTTTTTCCCCATCCCCACATCTGGAGTTCAACAGAAACTAAGATTCAGAATTGGCATACTGTATTAAAAATATACAAAAACACAAGTAACATAGGCGACACGCCGCATTAGGACAGTAACATTTTGAAACGTGTTCCTACAACTCGACAAAGCAACATAATCTTCAAATTTGATGAAGAATAATATACAAATCAGGATCAATAAGGATGGCAGTTATTCCTCATATCTAAACAAATACACATAGATGAATGGCGCATCAGAGTATTGAGATGCAATTTCTTAGAGTATTATCGGACAGATGTTCACAGTGGCTGACGATCTGAAAACAAAAAAATACAATGAAAATCTACACACAAAACAAACTACTTTTGTGAAATTACAATGACTTTAGATGTTAAATATTCACCATTTTGAAACGTGTTCCTACGACTCTACAAAGCAACATAATCTTCAAATTTGATGAAGAATAATATACAAATCAGGATCAATAAGGATGGCAGTTATTCCTCATATCTAAACACATACACATAGATGAATGGCGCATCAGAGTATTGAGATGCAATTTCTTAGAGTATTATCGGACAGATGTTTACAGTGGCTGACGATCTGAAAACAAAAAAATACAATGAAAATCTACACACAAAACAAACTACTTTTGTGAAATTACAATGACTTTAGATGTTAAATATTCACCATTTTGAAACGTGTTCCTACGACTCTACAAAGCAACATAATCTTCAAATTTGATGATGAATAATATACAAATCAGGATCAATAAGGATGGCAGTTATTCCTCATATCTAAACACATACACATAGATGAATGGCGCATCAGAGTATTGAGATGCAATTTCTTAGAGTATTATCGGACAGATGTTCACAGTGGCTGACGATCTGAAAACAAAAAAATACAATGAAAATCTACACACAAAACAAACTACTTTTGTGAAATTACAATGACTTTAGATGTTAAATATTCACCATTTTGAAACGTGTTCCTACGACTCTATAAAGCAACATAATCTTCAAATTTGATGATGAATAATATACAAATCAGGATCAATAAGGATGGCAGTTATTCCTCATACCTATCTAAACACATACACATAGATGAATGGCGCATCAGAGTATTGAGATGCAATATCAGTTATTTTAGAAGGATTAACTATGTAACAGTTACGAGATATTTTGAATGTTTTTTACGTATTCTACAATGCACATCCGTTACTTGATTATTAAAATCGCGATCGATTTCGGTAAACCTTTACCATTGACGAGCGAGATAATACTATTAATACTATTATCTCGCTCGTCAATGGTAAAGGTTTACCGAAATCGATCGCGATTTTAATCATCAAGTAACGGATGTGCATTGTAGAATACGTAAAAAACATTCAAAATATTGAGATGCAATTTCTTAGAGTATTATCGGACAGATGTTCACAGTGGCTGACGATCTGAAAACAAAAAAATACAATGAAAATCTACACACAAAACAAACTACTTTTGTGAAATTACAATGACTTGACATGAAATGGAAATTCTTGCAGTTGCTTGCTACTCAGAGGCTGTGAAGATAAATTCAATGTAGGAATTGCAGTTTTCTTTATACGGTTTCCTTTCCGATTGAAACATTTCCTCTCAAAATGTTCACCACATACAAAGCGAAGTTGATACAATTTTTCAATAGGCACATAAACCAAATCCGGATCACCGATTAATCTGACCCATTCTCTACATCTGAAATCACCATTATATTATTGATAAAAATACTGGGGGGAAAGGCAGACAAGTTATTCTCATATACTTTCAAAAACATATCATTCCTGTATCTATCTACTTTCTGGCATTGCACCCGATATTCGAGTGATGCTACAATATATCATTCCTCATGCAAAATATTTTATAGTATATCTACTCACATAGAAGAATTACCGTGGTTATCCAGTACCCAGATCTTCCTCGATCATAATCAGGTATGTTGGATAAAATAATTGCTGCAATTTATCTATCCTTTGTAGTTTTACCATGTCGAGTTCCTACAATTGACTTGAACTGGACCAGCCACATGAATCAGCATGCAAACTGTCCTTTCGGTGTATATATATAGTAAGAAAAATAAAAATAAAATAAATAAAAATAAGACAATAAACAGCCTCCACCTTTTACATTGACAATTGACTTGGAAATATATAATTTTACTCAAGCAAGGCAAGTCTAACATTACAAAGTAGTATTTAGATACTCTTTGATTACAAACGCCTTAAGAACATTTCATCATTATGGGAGAATCAGCCAGTGACCACATTCAGAAGCAGGTTGAAGACATTACCGTTTGCCGGCGCCCTTGAGACGACCTGAGTGCTGTTAAACGGCGCAGAAGAAGTCATCCATCATCATCATCAAAGTTTTTGTCCACCACACATTTTGAAACAAGTTTTTATTTGGCAGCACTATGAAGTAAACATTTTGGAGTAAACGATTTACGTATGAATGAGTAAGAAATGATAAAAAAAGTACTTACCGATTTTCATCCAGTGGGAACCGTGAAAAAAAGTCAGTTACGCTATATTTTTTACATATAAAACATCTTCTTCCACCAGCCATTTTAAATATATATTATTCCTTTGATATATACTGGTCTACAAATAAATAAATGGTAAAGGTGTACTCAATTTACGAATAAACAGAGTTTTAACCGTTTTAACGATTTGCTTACAAACAAAGAGAATATAATACTACGTAATACTTACAAAAATATGCTCTCAGAGAACGGCAAACATCGAACAAACGAATGAAAGTAAATGACGCGTGGTTTCTTAAGTTGGCTACACCGTTTCCGTTAAATTTTTGATATTGTAATGTTGTTCATTCTAGTCGGATAACCCCATATAAAAATTCTTGAATGGTAGTTGCGCCCCACTGTAGTAAACTAACCGAAAACGAAATGTCATCGGACATTACAACCATATTACAACTGCCAATATTGACAGACGTCAAAACAGCATGGCTTTGTTTATGTTTACAAAAAATTCCTGACGAATAGCTATTTTATTGACAGACGTCAAAAACATGCCGTTTTGTTTACATAATTTACTGTAAAATACTTCAAGGTCAAAACTGTCATTTTTGACAGTGACAGTGACAGTAATTCCTGTTACTGACGAATAGCCGATGCGTTTATGTAAAGATAAACAAAGCCACGCTGTTTTGACGTCTGTCAATATTGGCAGCAGTGTGACCAGATTTGGTAGTTTCCTACTTTTTTGGTAGTTTTTGAGGCATTTGCAAGAATGTTTAGTAGTTTTTAATAGTTTTTTGTCAGTTTTTGTATTTAGTCGGCAAATTATCGGGTACTTGGGAAAAGTACCCGATACTTACTGATCGAAAATAATTGTCGGTACAAATACGGGATACATTTTTGAAAAAGGTACTGCGAGAAAATATTGTTGAAGAAAACCGAGGAGTTTTTTAAATACTTCAAATTCCTATACCATTTAGAAAATTCGGCGACGGGGGGGGGGGGGTAAAAATTTAAGCAAGTAACTTTTTTTCAATAGTCGGTATGAAAGTATCCGAAAAGGAACAACAGTCGGTACAAATACCCGGTAAAAAGGTACTATGTTAAAAAATATTGTTTAACTAAACCGAGGAGTTCTTGAAATACTTCAAATTCCTATATCATTTTAAGAATTTAGTATTTATTTATTTATTTTTTTATTTATTTATTTTCTCGAAGGGAACAAACAGTCAACACAACAAGTATTACAACAATTAAAATTAAATGAAATATGGACCACAAGAGTCCCCCTATATTACCACAGTTTAAAAAATTCAAAGCAACTAAGACAAACACACAAAACCAACAACAAAAACAAAGAAATATAATAATAAGATAAGAAGATAAGATAGTAGTTTTTGACTTCCCCATTTAGTAGTTTTTGAAAATAAAATCTGGTCACACTGATTGGCAGTCGTAATGTGAGCCCGGCCGCACAACAATATACTCCAAATATGGAACATTTGATAACTTAACTTCACCTTAAAACTTCTACCCCCCCCCTCGTCGCTAAATTTTCAAAATGGTATAGGAATTTGAAATGTTTCAAAACTCCTCGGTTTTCTTTTAGAGTTTTTTCTCAAATACCTAGCTTTCAAAAAAGTATCGGATACTTATACCGACTTTTATTAAAAAAAGTGTGTAATAGTTAACCATAAGCATATTTTACAATTTCTCTATGGAAAAGTTCACCATAGATAAATTTTATAATTTCTTTCTTTTTTCTATGTAATTACGGACAAATAGCCTTTGCCTTACATGCGTCTCGCTGAAGGAACTTCAAAAACGCTCGGCTTCGTTCGGGTTCCCTCGGTTCAGCTCGGATCTAGCTAGTAATACAGTACTAACTATAATATATAACTACTAGCGCTAAGTTCTATGGTACATTGTACAATACATGAGTATGAGTGAGTTCGTCGGTAGCCTGGAGGTAGAGTCTCGGCCTTTTGAACGAGGGGTCCGGGGTTCGATCCCAGGTGCCGGCATACTTCCCTATCACGACACAAGCTTTTAGCTTAGTGTGAAAGGTGTATAAGGTTGTATTTGGGTTTATAACAAAACCCAGATATATATTTTAAAAAAAATGTGGATCAATGGTAAGGGAAGTGAAGTGCAGTAGTATACGTTAATATACACGTGTTCTGTGACCGGTGTTAAAAATAAAAAAAATGGCTAAAAGGGGGGGTATTAGGAAGCATATTGCCATCCTTGGTCTACGCCTACATGGTTGGACCACACTGACCAGATCTTTAAGGACGATGACGTCAGAAGTAGGAGAAATAGAAGGGCATGTTTGAGGAACTGTATGAATGTGATGGAAGTGAGAAGTGTGCCAAGACCGACTTGTGTGGCGGTCTATCCTCTCTGCCTAACCCTCAGGGAAAACGGCGTGATGGGATAGATAGATATAATGATATATCTATTATTATAATTAAAAACATTAGAACTCGACACATGTAAACCATCTCCTCTTGTCGTCATCATCGATACTAAACTCGAGAAAAACTCTTGTTTTTCAGGTAAAACGCATGCTTTTATATTATAATCGGTATTCATACACGATCTATGTAAGAAAATGCAACATAAAAAACGTGCACATGGTTTACCCGAAAAGCAAGAAATGGCGCCATATTATCACCGCGAAAATGAACATCATAGTTAGAACTTGTCGCCCTACTCTGTCCAATTATGTCAACAAAACAATCAAATTGAAGTCATCAAAGATCAAACTGATAGATCCGAGCATAGATTGTCACCCGAGGGAACCCGAGCGTTTTTGAAGTTCCTTCAGCGAGACGCATGTTTTGCCTTACATAAAATTCCTTACGAATAGCTACTGAATTGACAGACGTCAAAGCCATGCCGTTTTGTTTACATAATTTACTGTAAAATACTTCAAGGTCACAACTGTCATTATTATTTTGACAATGACAGTAATTTCTGTTACTGACGAATAGCCGATGCGATTGAATAATATGTATATTTTATTTGACATACCCGTGAAAAGAAACATTCCCTCCTTTAACGAGCTTTTCATTACATCCAAAACAACAGCAACTATGAACCATTTCGCTTATTTTTATCAATTTAATATAGAACCAAACTCACAAACACTAGGCAACTCGGCGTTCGCGTCCTCAACTCACGTGGCTTTGACAATTCAACAAAGCGTCTATATCTGCTTATGCGCAGAAGACCAAAACGCGTTCATTACCAGTCTACCTATTAGTAGTCTTTGATGCAGAACGCCAATCAGTGTGACCAGATTTTATTTTCAAAAACTACTAAATGGCGAAGTCAAAAACTACCAAAAACTACTAAATTCTTAAAATGGTATAGGAATTTGAAGTATTTCAAGAACTCCTCGGTTTTCTTAAACAATATTTTCTTGCAGTACCTTTTTCTAAAATGTACTGGGTATTTGTACCGACAATGATCAATATCGGATACTTTTCTTTTCACGAAGATTTCTACCCCCCCCGTCGCCGAATTTTCAAAATGGTATAGGAATTTGAAGTATTTCAAAAACTCCTCGGTTTTCTTCAACAATATTTTCAAACAGTACCTTTTTCTAAAATGTACTGGGTATTTGTACCGACGATGATCAATATCGGATACTTTTCTTTTCACGAAGATTTCTACCCCCCCGTCGCCGAATTTTCAAAATGGTATAGGAATTTGAAGTATTTCAAAAACTCCTCGGTTTTCTTCAACAATATTTTCAAGCAGTACCTTTTTCTAATATGTACCCGGTATTTGTACCGACGATGATCAATATCGGATACTTTTCTTTTCACGAAGATTTCTACCCCCCCGTCGCCGAATTTTCAAAATGGTATAGGAATTTGAAGTATTTCAAAAACTCCTCGGTTTTCTTCAACAATATTTTCAAGCAGTACCTTTTTCTAAAATGTACCCGGTATTTGTACCGACGATGATCAATATCGGATACTTTTCTTTTCTCGAAGATTTCTACCCCCCCGTCGCCGAATTTTCAAAATGGTATAGGAATTTGAAGTATTTCAAAAACTCCTCGGTTTTCTTCAACAATATTTTCACGCAGTACCTTTTTCTAAAATGTACTCGTTACTTGTACCGACAATTATTTTTGAATCAATAAGTATCGGGTATTTTCCCAAGTACCCGATAATTTATCTACCAATTACCGACTGAATACAAAAACTACCAAAAAACTACCAAAAACTACTAAAAAAACTACCAAAAACTACCAAAGAAAAAAAAACTACTAAACATTTTTGCCAATGCCTCAAAAACTACCAAAAAAGTAGGAAACTACCAAATCTGGTCACACTGACGCCAATAGACCACCATTAGACCACTACCAGTGTAAAAGCAAAGTAGAAGTAAATTTAGTAAATTAACTATGTATATACCTACATAATATTATATTCTTACATTCATAGTAGGTCTATGCTTACATTACACATATATATATATTTAGTTACAATCCATTGGATTGGTCTGCAACGAGTTTGGTTTTTCTTCTCCGTTCCTCCCTATTCTCAGCCAGTCTTTTAAGCTCTACGTATGAGCCACAGTTCATGTCCCTCTTCAGTTGGTCCATATATGCGTCTCTTGGTCGGCCTCTGCCATTTGTTCCCTCGGTCTTACCCTCCGCGATGGCGATGAGTAGTCCTGGGTGCCTGATGTTGTGGCCAATCCAGTTAGCTCGTTGTTGGCTGATTCTCTTAAGGAGTTGCCTTTTTTCGCCTACCCTGGTTAATACTTCTTCGTTTTCGACGTGCTCCGACCAATGGATCTTAAGCATGCGTCTGTAGCACCACATTTCAAAGGCCGCCAACCGTCCGCTTTCACTCTTGCTGATGGTCCATGTCTCACAACCATAAAGCAGAATGCTCCATACAAAGGCTTTAGTAAGGTTCTTCCTTACGCTTAAGTCGATATTTGGGGATTCCAATATCTTCGATTTTTTGTTGAAGGCAATCCTTGCCTGGTTTATTCTGCTTACAATTTCTGCTTTGGAGCGTCCATCCTGGTTTATTCTGCTGCCCAGGTACACGAATTCACTTACTTGTTTGATGCTCACTCCATTTAATGCAATGTTCGCAGTCGCTTCCTCTCTTCCAACGACCATACATTACACATACATAGTAGAAATGTACTTATGCTTCGTATAATATACAACTCTACATAACACAATGTACATAAGCATGGTCGTACATTAAACGACCATACATTACACATACATAGTAGAAATGTACTTATGCTTCGTATAATATACAACTCTACATAACACAATGTACATAAGCATGGTCTTATCAAAGAGAATATAATAGAATGTAATAGCATGGTCGTATCAAAGAGAAGAATAGAATAATAAATATACTAAAGTATAGAAGCCAAGCTGCATACAAATAAATCGTTCTATGGAAGTTCACAGGGAAAGCCCCATCTCTGTGTGGGGTACGCACAGCTGAGTTTCGCTTTCGCTGTAGGCGGGAAATTTCAAATTTTGTAGATATTGAAGCTCTTTGGATGTGTCGTGTTGTTGTCATCTTGTTTCCTGACATGTCACCACATCATAATGGCGTCGTGAAATTTCAAGAAACAAGAAAACAACAACATGGCACACCCAAAAACACTTCAATAACTGTAAATTATAAAGCACATGAAAGTCTGCGACATATTCTCCTTATTTTTACTGAACGTGAATAAAACTATAAGACATATCATATAGGTATTACTAAAACAATATTTATACCAAAGTTAACTATATATTTGTATAAATATGGCTAAGAACATGAAAAAATTGAATCATCTTCATTAATAAATCTAAATATTATTGGATATTTTAAGTTTCTTATTCACATTCAACATGTTATATCAAGGAAATGAACTATAGAATAGGAAACTATTGAAAAAAATATTATGTTGAGAATATTGTTTATTAAACATCTTTTCATCATAATTTGTGAAAGGAAAAATCATTTGTGTTATATATCGAACAAATTTAGATAATATGAATGAAAGAAAATATAGAGATTTACTTTTAATTGATGCAGAATCACAAAATCTTGTAACGACGCACGTGGACTTTTTCTAAGTACTTCCATGTCCGCAACAATATAAGTTTTAGCTGCCTTGTCAACAATTCGACATAATAAATATTCTGTCTATATTCCATAGATCTGAAACAATAATAACATCATATTATTTTCCAATTTAAAACTAATATAAACTAACAAAAAACTCACAGAAATCTATTTCAACTTAATATGGAAAGTCATGTATGTATATTATTATGTTAATATGTTTTACACACCTGTGTTCTGTATCGCCTCATTGTTTTAATTATGTGTATTTTCTTCAAGAACAATATTACTATTTAATACGAAAAAAAAACGGCATTTTCACCAAAAAAATGTTATTAAATGCAAATGCGTGATATCTTGACACTTGTGAAAAATAACAAAATGGTAGTCATAAAACCATGGAAACTGAAAAACCTAACCATAGTTGAATTCGTTCTTTGAAAATTTTCGTAATAGACAATAATAATTCTAGGAAAAAAGTACTTAAGTAGCATTCACATTGCTTCACTTTGGATGATCATCCAGAGTGTCAGGGTCAAACCTGTTCATCGAAAGTGAACACGTCTGTTCACATTTGTTCATCCTATGCTTTCACTGCCGTGTCAACACTCACGGTCATGTTGTATGTAGTTTGACGTATTTTCGTATAAAAATAATTAAACAAATTCAAAAATTAAAAATAACACATAAATTAAATTAATATAGCTCTCGACTGCATAATAATTTTGTACATGATTCTGACATTCAATACAAATTCATAGAGAATTAAACAAATAAACTTGTTTATGGTCGTTTCAGTGAAAGGACCTTTCATCAAAATTATGACGAGTGGTAATCTCTTTCCTCCGTCATCGCTAGTGATCACTAGCGATGAAACGCCCGTTCACATTTATTCATCTTGGAGGATCATCCGGAGTGATCACTGAAAGTGAACGTATGTGAACGACCCTTTACCTAGAAAAATTAATATGTATACTAACGCCATCTACCAGAACCCCTCACTCCCTCAGTAAGTATTGCATTCTCCATAGATTTTAATTTTGTATGGCAGCTTGAAGGGCCTGAATATAATACTACGTAATGGATAGCCTAGTATTCACAGCAATTTTAAAATTTTCGACGCCGGGACCCTCTACAGACGGACGCCCGAAGCTTTTTCGTTTTAAAACGGTGACGCATTATTCGTTTTGTTTATTCATGATTAATATTGTTCATTGCCCTGTACATTTTGAGAGATAACACAAATTTATAAATCTGATAGAAAGGTTAAGAAGTGTATGAACGACAAAAAAATAATGAAATACTGCATTATAAGGCTTTTAAATTTAGAGGAAATAAAAATAAAATATTACTTAGGGGAACACAGGATAATAAATTATAAACTTAATATTACTGCTATCTTCTGCCTGCTATACCCCATACAGCACGTCGAACAAGTAATAAGCATACAGATTGTCCTCTTCGTGTCAATAAAAAATAAGACATTCGGGATTCTTTCGTTTTTCCTTGGAGCACTTGGCAAAGAAGTGGTCTTCAACTCTTCCGTAAGTTTTCAGGTGTTCGAAAAAATAAAGACACGTGAAATTTTGAATTCCAAGTATCTTAATTTTTTGTTGGCACAAAAAGGATGGCTTGCATGTTTATTACATGAGGCTGGTATACTGGCTACTTGACAAAATCCTAAATGGTAGGATATATTTTATGTTTTGTGTGATCGTTACTTAATTTTGATTGACTCGTTTTTTGATAATATCAATTATATTATAATGTTTGTAATATTCGTTGGTTATTATTTTCTACATTTGACGAGTCCAAGTGTCCGCAATATAAGGACGATATGAAAAAATATAAATATATAAAAAAATATATAAATATAAAAATATAAATAAATACCCACTTGTGGGATATACTGTGATGGTGTGGAATAGTACATTCAGAATAGGTGCAAATTGTAGTATATTACGTGAAGTTTCGAGACCATTTGCCTATTCCACGACACTCGATAACTTATGGAAAATAGTGGGAAACCAAATATTTATTTCTATTTATTATTTACTATTTACTGTACATTGATTACAAGAAAATTCGTATTTTATTTTTCCTTCTTTATAAATTTGCGTTATCTCTCGAAATGTATAAGGCAATGAACAAATCATGAATAAACAAAACGAATAATGCGCCACCTTTCCAAACGAAAAAGCTTCGGGCGTCCGTCTGTAGAGGGTCCCGGCGTCGAAAGTTTTAAAATTGCTGTGAATACTAGGTTATCCACTACGTAATAGGTCGTATATTAATAAAGTGTGAGCGCAAGTACCGAATACCGATTACTCACCTTTATGAAATGTCGCCATATTAAAAATTGGAATTGGTCAAAAATAAATTATTCAGGTAATTCGCAAAATGCTGGAATAAGTGTCTCATGCGAAATGTATGTATTGTATGTACCTAGTGCGCGTATAATAGAAAATCAAGTCTATTGTTAAAGTTTTTTGCTTAAAAAATAATAAACGTTTTGTACAACATCAAGCAGGCCCGCCGAATGATATTTTTGAAACATATATATTATAAACCTATTTAGAGTTGCAGTGATGTGTTGTATTTTTTTATTAATAGGTTATCACATTTATAGGTTATCACATTTATAATGTTTGTTCGTTTTGCTATAATTATTTTTGTGTTGAAACTTTGTTAAGGTTCAAAAAGGTTAAATTAATTATTCTATGTTATCGTATTAATAATGTTTTTTGTTTTGCTATATAAGTATATATATATTATGTCACGTTGACATGTAAAATGTTTTAATCAATTATTTTATTCGCCCGTGCTATTCATACGTATAGGAACTGTCAACTGTCAAATTTGACAGTTGGTTTTATGTAAACAAAAGCACGCTGCTTTGACGTCTGTCGAATAAGTGGCTAAACGTACGTATTTTTTTGTAAACAATGCCACACTATTTTGACGTCTGTCAAATTATCGAAATCTGTGGCATATGTCGTCCGTGTGGATTGATCGTTATCAGTTTAATTTCCTTTACAAGCGATTACTTAATTGAGGAAGCACATTTTCAATGTTTGAATAGTGCAATTTCATTTACACATTTGTCGACTTGTATATTTCATGTTTTAGAGGCATTTACCCGTATAAAGTAGCATTAAGTTCGTGTATTTTGTCTGAGAACAAAGAAGTTTCCATAACCGGATAAAGTGTAATAAAACGATTTAGAGTCGTTTAAGGTTTATGAACTCACCGTTTGCGAACTTTAGATCTATTGGTACTACAACAAGGATGTTTTATTTTTAAATAAAAAGCGCTGTTTAGGTCTACATAACCTCAAGAAAAATTGTTCACTCTTTTCTCCATAGCATGTTATGTTGACAATTTATTTTTAGTTCTTATAAGTTAAACCAGGTTTAAAGTTCGAATAACATTAAAATTCATAGGTATCCAAAGTTCTTTTCTTGCATTCATATATTTTATCAACACTCTTAATAATGTATTGCTAAAAAAGTAGCTTATCCATACTTCGTCAAAGTAGGGTTGTAATGGATGTTACTTTGCGGATTCGGATCTGGAGTGACTCTGTTTTGAGGATGCGGATTCGGATCTGGAGTGACTCTGTTTTGAGTATGCAAATTTTTATACTATACTATAAACCCAAATGGGGTAGGCAGAGAGAACGGAATGCCAAAAAGATCTATCTTTACACATTTCTTTCACACTCATACAATTTCTTATGCACGCACGTCGGTTCCTCTTACTCAACACACGGGCGTCCTTGAGAATTTGATCCACGTGATCAAGCCATGTGGTTCTCGGACGTCCACGCTTCACGCCCTTTCTTTCAGTAAAGCATATCCTCTTTGTCATTCTTACTTCTCTCATTCGTTCAACATGTCCAATCCACCGTAGTTTATTCATGCGCATTCTGTCCACAACACTCTTCTTGCATCCGCTCATTCTTTACTCTTATCACGCAGCATTCTACCAACCATTCTTCTTAACGATCGCATCTCCATTGTATTTATTCCACTTTTGTCCTTCAACCACGTCCTTGTCTCGCTTGTATACGCAATTGATGGTACCAAAATGGTATTTTGCACCAGCATTTTAGCCATGTTCGACACATTGCCATTGCTGACAATGGGTCGAAGTGCACCGTTCACTCTAGCACCGGCCACTTTCCTTCTTTCAATGTCCCTATCGTATCTTTCATCCCTCGCAAACATGGATACTTCCCAAATGTGCATACTCGTTTACTTGCTCCAAACATTTAAATTGGAAATCCCTTTCAATCTCAGCCATTAGCACCAAATCATCTGCGTACATCAATGCATTCACTCGAGACCCATTAAACTCGACACCAACATCAATCTCTTTCACAGGTCGCATACAGTAGTCGAATAATAGTTTGAACAGCCACGGAGACATGACACAGCCTTGCTTCACTCCCTTGGTGACAAGGATATCTGCAACCTCATTTATAAAAATGAATATATCTTAATTTTGAAAAAGAAAGAAAACGAGTATTTTTTTTATGAACATGCCCATAAATTTTAGATTTTTCGAAATAATACCATCAATAAGATCATCTATTGAAAATAAGTGATGCCTTAGAATAATTCATTTCTTCTTCAAAAAAAATGTTCAAAAGAGCCTATTCTGGAAAAAAATCGCGTGAAAATGTCAATTTTCTTATTTAATTTAATATGATGTAAATTTTCGGTATTTTCTTAAAAGATTTAAATTATATCGATACGTTGGCAAATAAAAAAATATTTTTATTTGCCAATGTATCGATATAAGTTTCCGTAAACTTTAATTATTAAAATGTTCGACGACGGAAATTGTACATTTGAAATGAGTAAGAGCAGGTAACATCATTCATTCGCACCATCGTAGCGTTTTCCCACAAGTACCGCATGCTGTAAACATGCTGATAGTCTTCTCCGTAACAACTAAAGCTAACAGACATTCATTCAGAATGGGTGGTTTACTTCATTACTGAATTGAAGATATTAAATGTCTTATATGGCATGTTTTACAAATACTTGCCTTTTGTAGGAAACTTAGTATTTGGCAGGTATTCAATGGGGGAAACATGATTACGTCGTTAGCATAGTACACAAAAATAGTAGAATGTATTATATAAAAAAAAACTATTGTACAAATGTGAAGCACATCTTTGAACTGGCATACCTGTTATATCGACCAGGATAGAATTAGTACGAAAAATATATTTTCAATATTTTATTTTAGAAATGTATCTGGCTTGGCATGGTATCCTCAAAAAATGTTTAAGGATGCGGATTCCAAGCTATTTAAATAAAATTTGCAGATGCGGATATTTTTCGGATGCGGATACGGATATTCGTTACAACCCTACGCTGAACCATAGATTTCGCAAACATCTAGATATCCATAAACGAAATAGTTTAATATTAATGTTGTCTATGGAAATAATTCACCATAGACAAATTTTATAATTTCGTTGATCTATGATACGTACGAATAGCCTTTGCCTATTTTATTATCTTTCTAAAATTTTGTTCCATGTATTACTTAAATAACACTTATTTAAGAGTCCAATCAGTTACCTGAGTCTGCCCAAAAATAAGCCTCAAAAAATTTAAAATTAAATAATCAAATCATTTAGTAAATAAGATTTTTTTATATAGGTACCTATGTATAATCGTAAAATTTCGATAAACGGTCCCTCATGTTTCAGTTTGTAGTAAATCTTTTTATAATTCAATAATTTTGTATAATCCAAAGGGTTGTGTATTGACACTGAAAATACATTATAATAAATTACCTATATTGAAAAAAAACACAGTTAAATTTTCACATATAAAAAATCTGAAATTTTTCGTCAAGTTATCTCGACATTATTGAGAGCACTACAATAAAGATAATCTTAAAACAGTATGTTTATTTTAATATTACATATTTACAATATTTTTATTATTCACACTGGGCAATTTCTATCCAGTATCTATTCTGCGAGCGGCCCATCTGATCACGTGAACATCACGCATTCCTAATGTTATTGTCGAGTGCATCGATAAAATGAATGAAGTTTAAACGTTCTCAGAATTGTTCACGTGGACAATTGCAGCTTCTCGGTGAATACACTTTAGACGGGCCTTGTATCAAAATTTGTTGAGGTGGCCAAACGAAGGGTAATGATTTTTCATAAAATAAACAAAAACTCTCCCAGTGAGTTCATTTTTTTAAATTTATTTTCAATTAATACTTATTTCGGCGAACATATTTATTAAATCATTCATAGCTCAAGACTATATTTAAGTTTTTCTAAATTTTCTACCTTTATATACAATTCTGATTTCTGTCCTGCCGTTTCTGTCCCATATTATGACTATTTCTATTTTTGTTATAAATCCAAATTCAGCTCAATACGTACCTTTCTCAGTAAGCTAAAAGCTTGTGTCGTGAAAGGGGAGTTTGTCGGCACCTGGGATAACACCGCGCACCAAGGTAAGTCTACGAGGCCGAGACTCTACCTCTTATTTATTTCTATAATTATAATATATTATTTTTATCTACATATACTTATTATCTATTTTTGTTTATTTATCGTTTATTTTTTCCGGGTTGGCTGGAAGAAAACTCATATTTGATTAGCCAGTCTTTTGGTATTCTATATATACAAATGCTTGTTTCCTGCTCATTATGATGCCAATAAAATTTTATTTATTTATTAAATGCTACTTCTACACTAGTGGGGTAGCCGTAGCAGACTAGCTGCATTAAATAATCATCCAAGCTATCCTCTTGGTGTGTAGGAAGGGTGGCAAACCTCATATCTGAATTGAAGATATATTTTTGGAACACCTGCCTTTTACAGAATACTCCAAAATTGAAGGAAAAGAGTGGGAGACCAATTCTCTGCTGAGTGTTCCACGAAATATTAAGAAACATAAACATTTATTGTAAAACGATCATTATAAAACAATTTCAACAAATTAAAATTACCTAAAAATACAGAAATTTTACATAGTTTGGTAACATTTTATGAATGCGGATTATTTTTAGATAGGTACCTATAAGAAAAACGCCCAACTTCAAGTACGCGGCTAATGAACGCGTTACACAAATGGCGCTAATTTTAACTGAGTAAAATTATTCCCAATCCTAATAATATTATATATTTATAAAAAAATACTGATCACGCAGTAAAATCATTAATGTAATTATCACCCGTGGGTAGTTGGACAAAACCATTATAAATATACTTACCATCTTCAAAATTATGAACTTTTTATATAAAAAAAATATTAACTTCTACAGGTGGGTGGCATACCGCGATGAGGTTTGTCACCCAATGTTCACTGGTTATCTCACTTGTCGTAATGGTATGGATTAATTGCTACACAAATCTCCCACGTAATATAATGATAAACTGAGTATAAAAATATTCCATGGAGAAAAGTACATCTTCTTAAATTAAGTTTGTGTGGCTTTGACAGTAAAGTATATAGGCCAGTACATGTAAACAACTCATTATACTCGAGACCGGGAACACCATCATTGGTGAAGGTCATAAAAAAACATTAAGGTCAGAATTGGGTAAATTATTTGACCTGATTGATTTTTTAAAAATTAAAATAGAATGTATAACTTGATCAATTTCATTAGGCATTTGATGAAGCTATTCAAATTAATCCTATACTCAAATGAGGTGACAGTGATTATGAGCATTCAGGCCCCCGAGTTCCATAGACATTAGACTTGCAGCGCGGTACATTTTTTCGGAATTTTTGTGTTCCAACATCTATGACCTTCACGCATTAGCAATGTATTGTTTTACAACCAACGTCAGTTTAAAACTGGATACAAAATTTGATGGGCAGCATGACCAATTTTTTCTTTGAATTACCCATCCAGTACATCTTTGCTGGGTTCAATAATATAACATTTTTCACACTCAGTTTACACTGGTAAATGTAAATAATTGATTATTGTAAATTAAAATATTTCAATAACTTTCAATTTGAAGGAAATATTTTAAAAATAAGTAAGGCGTCTTATTTTTGTTATGTATATATTTCAACAAAATAATAAAATAAAATCATATAACTGCAAATTGTAATATATATAATGTTGTTAAAAGTATTAATGTACATAATATTTAAGAACAATTTATTTATTTCCATTGACTTACTTACATTACAAATAAAAATGATAGCCTTCTTCTGCACCCAAAATGACTCAACTCATATTAATATAAAAACATAAAGTAAATTGTGACGTAAATTTGTGTATCACAACAAGTCTGTTTCAGTGCTCAATACCTAATAGTGATGTAACGAATGTGTGATTTTGGATATTCGCGAATGCGAATATTTGTTGCCGACATTCGCGAATAGCGAATATTGCCTTGCTTAGATTTCTACAATATTGCTCAATCATTAAAATTTCTACCCCCCGTCGCCGAATTTCCAAAATGGTATAGGAATTTAAAATATTTCAAAACTCCTCGGTTTTCTTAAAGAATATTTTCTTGCAGTACCTTTTTCTACAATGTACCGGGTAAGTATCCGGTACTTTACCGAATATCCGATACTTTATTACCGAAATAATATTCGCAATTTTTTTGGCGAATAAGAATGCGAATACTTTGAAATATGCGAATATTCGCGAATGTGAATGCGAATATTCGTTACATCGCTAATACCTTATAACAAACATACGAACTCATGTTGGAAGACCTACAATATTAAACATTATCACCCATAATTACAAATAGGGAATAAGTGCTATTTCAATAATTGTTATATCGGTTTAAATGACACATCATCCACAAACAGAGATTAGCATTGTTTTGATTTTATGTCTGACTAAAACTTTCAAAGGCATTTCCCTTGGCAAAGTATTTAACATTTTTATATATCTACTTATTAAAAAAATATTTTTATGCAATACTGAACACGTTCAACCTACAGAACAAATTGTTTTATGAGAAAGTTTTTAGTTTAATTATTGATAATTAATCATGTTTCATACTAAACACGAGTAGTAAGACAGGTTTGAAAGTGCATATTTTTGTAAGTACAGGTGTACATTGTTAAAAGTATTGCTTTTTTTAAGTTCAGGAAAATTAAATATGCTATTTCAGTTCCACAGTATGTGCCAGTCTTCACAAAGATTTGCGCTCATTAAAAATGTTCGATAAAATAACACGCGGACATAAAAATAAACAATTTTATCACATTTATGCTAAGAAAGGAATAATCTCACAATGTGATATTCAATATTTCAAAAATACATCTATGAGTATTCTATTAATTTCTACAACATCAATGAATAAAATTATAAAAGATATATAACTAAATGACTTTATCAGCTGGAAATACTAAAATATAACTATGAATGCATCTAAAAAACATGATTAAAATAGAGTTGAACTTATATAATACAGAAGACTAAAAACCTGAAAATCACAGAAAGTTTCTAAAAAACCATTCTCAATAAAACAGTATAGCATTGTAAAAAAGTAACTTACAAAATGTATGAAGTACCTATATAACTTCTACTTGTCACAATATATTTCTTTAAAGTTATTTGATTTTCTTGTAGTCAATATTGCATTCTGCTGTCCACTAATTAGATTCACATACTGAATATAAAGAGATTATCATATAGACATCCTACTAATTTATTCCATTACTTACTCTACTGGACATAAAATTTCCATACAAATGAATACATTGTATACAAATTGACCATCATAACACGTGCCAATCTAGTTTCCCAGCATTGTAAACAATATGGCATCTCAAATAGGTTAAAGGCTAATAATAAACACACTTTATTAATGTTGCAACATTTATAAACAAGTGTATAGATAGGTACTATGCCAACAGAGTAAAATGATCAATGAACACCATGTTAAATACTTCATATAAATACATCACTAATCTAACATTTCTAATAATTGTGCTAAAGGGTTTTTACAACACTAAAAACATTTGAATATACATACCATTACCAATGTAATACATAAAAATTATATCAGAATACTAGGAGTCCATTAAAATATGTTTATGGTTAGTTATAATTAAATATGTATAAAAACTTTTGTAAAGTAAATAAATGAAATGAATGTTTGGAACATTTACTAATTATTTATTGTTTAACTGAACTAAACCAACCTTGATAGAGCCAATTTGTAAGCGTTAGGACACTTTTCTCACTTCTTCCAATTAGATTTTGCAACTGATTTTGTAAACATGATTCTCCAATAGAGATGTCTGATTGAAAATAAAATGATTTTAAAATAAGAATAATCACATAATAATTACTTTCAAACCAACAATTACATATTCAACAAAGGCATTATCACTTCTTGATTGGCACATTAATCAACTCAAGATACTAGTTTTTGTTCAATTCTCAGACTAACATTTTTGCTAAATTTGAGATGTGTTCAGATTTAAACTACAAGATCATCCATCAATATAATTGTAATGAAGATTACTTCCTGTTTCAACAGAATATTGATAATGATTTGTCACATATCCTGTACTCAGTGTTTTCAAAATAATGATTGCATTTCATACATCATGTCTACCAGACCACTGATCTTAACACTTTACATTTGACTAAGTATAGATGTACATATACCTACTACATATTTAACATTTATTACTCTTACATATTTCCTACCAAACATACAAAAATAAAAAATGGTTAAATTTTATATAAAAATTAACAGTATTAGTCTTCTTTATAATTCAGTTTTATGGAGTTTTAAATAGTTTTTAAGGAAGTTTACAAAGTCTTCTTTGGTTCTTTCACCTTTGTAGTCAATCACATAGTTGCCATTTTGGAATACTTTGAATGTTGGGAATGACACAATTTTATACAATGAAGATGTTGAGGTATGTTCTGTGCTGTCCAGGATTCTAATTGAGGCTGGAATGTTTTCAGCTTCTAAAGCTTTGGATGCTTCTTCAAATGCTGGTTTTGTGGCTGTGCAGTGCCCACACCCTGTCAAAAATTACAAAATAATTCTAAACATCTAGAAAAATACAGTTTGACACATAAGAAAAATAACAAAAAAGCACAAAATAAAAAATAGATAGATAAATTATCGATTAATAAGTATTGGAATGCTTTTCCACTTTAAATTGAAATTTGCGAACCTTTGCAAACTTGAGAATTTTCAAGTTGGTAATGCCATCTGCATATTGTTCAACTGCAGTTAAACAAAACATTAGTAATATATGTACTATACCCTCACGACGCATCCCAAGTGGGGTAGGCAGAGAGAACGGAACTCTACACAGATCTATCTTTACACACTTCCTTCGCTTCCTCCACATTCATACAGTTTCTCATACACGTACGTCGGTTACTCTTAACATGCGGCCGTCCTTGGGAATTAGATCCACGTGGATCTCGGACGCCCGCGCTTCTTTACACCCTTTCTTTCAGACAAGTAAATCCTCTTTGTCATTCTTACCTCGTTCATTTGTTCAATATGTCCAAACCACCGTAGTTTATTCACATGCATTCCGTCCACAACACTCTTCAAAACATTAGTATTTTCCAGGTAATTAAAAAACTATGCACATGCTGGTTATACAAAACTTTTTCTGGTTCACTCAACTAAGATTTAACTTAAAAAATGTGCAATACATGTCTATAAAGATTAAATCATTAAAACAACATTTTAAGTATTAATCACAGGATTCAATCTGGAAGACCAGGCAGACCAATGACCACCTGGATGTCCACAATTGCCAGGGACATGAAGGAGGCAAAGTTGCACTCAGAGGACCGGAAAATTTGGAAGATAAGGACTAGGAGAGTCGACCCCAAGTAAACGGGATAAAGGTGAGGGCGAAGAAGAAGAATCATAGGATTTAAATCTGGATAATTCTGTAATGTATTCTTAAAAGTTACCTCAAATTTATCAAAATACTTACATGGAGCATAAAACATAACTAATGTTGGTTTTGGTGATGCGATTGCACTGCTGAATGTAAAATCAGTTAGACTCATCACATCAGCCTCATACCGGGTAAGTATGGATTGTGATTTTTGTTTAATAACAGGTGCTGTGGGATCCTTCAAGTAGCTGATCATATCATCCAACTGTAAAAGTAAACAAAATCGTAATGAATTAGTTCTTATTTTTATTTGTATACTCTATTTTTTCTACATTAATGATATAAAAAAGCATGTTGAGCAATTTCTTTTCTTTTAAACTTTTTTTTAATCAACAAATGATAGTCGTAGAAAGAAGTATTTCCTTTGAATTTGTGTTAATTGAAATATCTCTTTCCACAACATTTACTTTTTTCTAATGGAAGAGAAATCTATGGAAGAGGATTTTACGGGTTGTTACGAATCACAATATTTTGCAGACTAATTTTTTTTTCTTTACAATATTGTTCCTTCGACACACTATTGGCATTGATAAATGAAAGTTGTGTTTCTGTGTTCCTGATAAGAATATTCTTAGGTACAAAACTTATTAATGCAAAAAAGTAAAACAAAAGGGATCGTAGAAAATATTATAAGTTACTCATACTTACTGTTCTCAAGCCAGTATAATCTTGTTTGACTTTATCAAAGAAACTAAAATATTTGATAGTTGGATACCCTTTGACTGAATATTCATTACACAAAGTAGATTGTTCCGTACAATCCACTGCTGCAATAAGTACTCTAGATTCATCTAAATAATGTTCTGCCAATTTTACAAAGTCTGGTTTTAATTTCTTACAATGCCCACACCCTAAAGTCAAACAATGAGATAAATTAATAGAAAATATAAAGGAATTATATTATTAGAAGGATAATTATGCAATAAAATTAATAATACTCTGCTCTCTCTCAAATAATGACCAGTTTTCCCACTCATTTCTGTAAATTTTCAAATGATATTTTCAAAGCATTCAGTAACTTACTGAATTTAAAACACTATGAGTAATGGCTAGGTTCTGGGTTGAGGTCTTATTCAGGAACAACCAAATAAGGTTATATAGGTTTTTTAAGCCTAATAATATGATCATTGCATGTAAAAAATATACAATATAGCAACAGTGTTCAGAATATAATTATGTACATACAGGGTGCATAAAACATGATTAAAGCGTGCTTTTTCTTCTTTAGAGTTGATCTAAAATCTCCCATTTGCAATAAGACAACAGGATTTGGATCTGGCCACATTGGTTCTTGGGCTGGAGGTGGAGCGGGTTCTTTTGGATCCTACGAAATAAAAATTAGGTACATCAAGTTCCACGCGGACTCATATTCTTTCTTTAACTGTCTTGTGATTGATGGATGTTTGTAGAAAATCATTTAAATAATTCACATATTGAATTTAATGATTTGAAGTGCATTTATAATATGTATCTTTTATGAAGCATAGATAGATACAATGCTCTTTATATCTCCACTAGCTACCCCATGGATGGAAAATATTGGTAAGGTATAAACAAAGTGATGAAAATGTATACAAAATAATTATCCATATTTATCTGGCTTCCTTAGAAACCTAAATGTATCCCTAACTACAATCATAATAAAGCAATATGATTATATTGTAAGCATGGAGTGGGTTGGTAGTGGGATTTGATCCCAGGATCTTAGGCTCGTATTCTGAAACAATACTTACACATAGCGACCGCCTACGCTGCGCTAAGTAAAAATATTTCTCTGTGCGAAATAAACACTGATAGATTTGTATTCTAGAACAACACTTGGCAAATACATATCTGTGCACTCACTACTACTAATACACACCGCTCGTGATTGGTCAATTCGCAAATCGGTGATTAACTGCTGCATTCATTTTAATCGGCGCCTATCTGACATTTCATTATTTTGCACGTTGTTTTTTGTTTGTTATAATATTGTGCCTTATTTTCGCTGTTATTTAAATGGAAAACACTATTTAAAGGTAAATGTTTAAATATATTACAAGACATTACATATTTTAAGTAAATATTATCTACCAGATAACTAATCTAACTGCAAAATGTGTATTATTTTATTTACCTAAACTAAAATAAATACGGGCGTTGTTCATGAATTTTATCATCCAAATGATTTGTCACTTATTAATCAAATATAGGTATTATTAAATAATATTAAATTATTAAATATAATTTAAAGTGTGTGAAATAAATTATTGGTACAAGTCCATTGAAGGTTTTACGTTGTACTAAAATTTCTTTCAACAATGTCGAATTGGCAATTGGGGATGCAGTTATTTGCCTAACACAAGATAATTATTATAATGTACACTATATTTATAACATAAATCTTTTATTTTACAGGAAAACTCCTTTTACTGCGTCAGAAAAGCTATTGCTTACGCAGATCGTCGCTCAATATAAAATTATAGAAGATATGAGTACCAATTCCAGAAACATCCAGTAAAAAAAAATGCCTGAAAGGCTGTATCCCGAGCATTATATACTTCGTCCGCCCTAACTCAAAAAAGGAACGACCTCCAACTCAAGAGGTGCTGGGAGAATATGAAGTCGTTGCGTAGGAAGGTTTTATCGGCACATGCGAAGAGGTGTCGAAAACAGGTGGTGGACCACCTCTTCCTGATCCACCAGCGAGTTTAATAGATGCTCTCTGTCTTCTCAATTCAGAATTTTATTTTGTTTGTAACTGTTTTAGTTATTTTTTCAAAGATAAAATAAAACTTTTTTAATTTAACAAATATTTATTTGAATGAGTATGTACAATACATAATTCTCGATGTCGGGTGCCTTGCCGGAAAAAAAAAGAAAGAAGAAAGAGTATACAATATTGAACTGTTTACTCATTCAAATAAATATTTGATAATTTAAATAAAAAGTATAATTTTATTTTCTGAAAATGAAGAAGTTCAAAAAGATTAAAAAAATGTCTTTTTTTTAAATGTTTAATGTCTATAATAAATTAAGTCGGTTGTAAGCAAATGTATTTTTCTTCTTACATTGATTCCATACGAAGTATGTTTGCGAGGGATGATAGAAACGATAGGGACATTGAAAAAAGAAAAGCGGCTGGTGCGGGAGTAAACAGTGCACTTCAATCTATTGTTAGCAAAAGCAATGTGTCGAACATGGCTAAAATGCTGGTGCACAACGCCATTCTTGTACCGACACTTATGTATGCAAGCAAAACTTGGACGTGGCTGAAGAAGGGCGAGAGTGGAATAAATGCTGTGGAGATGCAATCACTGAGGAGAATGGTAGGTAAAACATTGCGTGATAGAGTGGGGAATGAGGATATTAGAAGAATTAGTGGATGCAAGAGGAGTGTTGTGGATAGAATGCGTGCAAATAAATTGAGATGGTTTGGTCAAAGGTTGACGAAGATGTTGTATCTATCTGAACGAGGGGGTGTGAGAAAGCGCGGACGTCCAAGAACTACGTGGCTTGACCACGTGGACCAAATTCTCAAAGACGGTCGCGTGTTCAGTAAGAGGAATCGGTGTGCATGTATGAGAAACTGGATGAATGTTGAGGAAGCGAAAGAAGTATGTAACGATAGATCAACATGGCCATCAACGAGGTTAAGAATGATAAAGAGGATATACTTGTCTGAAAGAAAGAGTGTGAAGAAGTGCGGGCGTCAGAGAACCACGTGGATCAAATTCTCAAGGACGGCCGCGTGTTGAGTAAAAGGAACAGACATGCGTGTCTGAGAAACTGTATGAATGTGGAGGAAGCGAAGGAAGTGTGTAAAGATAGATCTGTTTGGCGTTTCGTTCTCTCTGCCTACCCCACATGGGACACGGCATGAGGGTATAGTATAGTAAGTAGTAAGAAAAAATTGTAGACCAAATGCTCGTCTAAAAGCTTAGAATTCACTGCTACGATTCATCTCAAAAGATGAATGGTTTATTGGAAGATCAATGTCCAGAAGAACCATTATATTTTGTGAATAGATTTTGCCGCTCTTTCGCAAGGCGACGAGACAAATATCAATAATTTCGTTCACGCGCTCATCAAATACGTCTTCACTTTCGTAATGAGGCATATTTTTTTATTATAAATAGAGTAAATTATACTACATAATGTTCATTAACAAAATATTATAGCAAAACAACGTGTTGATAATGACAGCAGCTAGACTACGCATATGTTAAAACACCTCTCGACCACACTTGGCTTTTGACGTTTCTAAAATAATGCATAGTTACCAACGCCAGTCAAGTAATGTTTTAGAATACAAATTTCCACGCACAGTGATCACTTAGACTACGAGACTTCACAGTGTTGTTTTAGAATACGAGCCTTAGATTAACAATTACCTCATTAAATCTGTTAAGGTTTTACCTTCATAAACTCTATGATCTTTGATTCTTCTCTTATTGCAACATCATATTGAAACTCTCCATGTACAAAATATTTAAGTGTTGGGTATCCTTTCACGCCAAATTTAGAACCAAGTTCTGGTTCCTTTGTTGCATCCACTGCTGCCAGAAGCCCAAGAATCTGTAAATGATAATAATATATAAAATTTAAAATAATTAATAGTGGTGAGTAGGTTTTATTACAGAAATAGCAAATTGTAATTTTACAACACATGACAAAAATATAGGTACACCAGTATTCAAAATGCAAAATACACAGGCTCTCTTGGCATGTATGAGAATAGATTTATTCTTGACCAAACCAAAATCATATTAACAAAGCAATTTGTTATATGGTGAACCTGTTAAATTAATTAATCCACTCACTACTGATAATTCTAATTTTACATCAATACAAATTTTATTTCATAACGCCATATTGTAATTTTCTTAATGGCAGTTAATGTTCCATGGTCAGAATGTTTTAAAAGTAGTTGAGAGCTGGAAACAATTTAGGCAAAACAAAATGGGAACAATAATCTCAGTCTGTGAGTATGTGTCACAACAGCTGGTTTCATAGAAATAAAGTCCATTTTATTTAAAGTATGAAATGTTAAAAAATTATTTTTATAATTACTACAAGAAGTTTTTTTCACGAAAATCCCCAGTCAAGAATAGGTCTCTCATTCTTTTCTGTAAGTTTTCAAGTGTCCTGTAAAATCAGCGATGAGGCATGCCACCATTCCAGAGTGTCTTTTTTTAATTAGCACGAAGAGGACAATTTGCATGTTTTCACATGCAGTTGACCCACTGGCTCCCCCATTTGTGAGATATGATATAAAAAAATTGATAGACAATTTAATTTTTATAGAACTGGCTGTTAGTCAGACATAACAGTTGGAAATCCATGTAATTGAGTTAAGGTGACAGAGAAACTTACCCCGCGGTCTTTCATTAGAGAAGCAGCTCGTTCATATTCTGGTTTAATTTTTTTACAATGACCACACCATGGAGCATGAAAAACAACTAATGCAGAAGGTTCTTCCTTCAATATAGACTCAAAAGTATCACCTAGAAAATAAATTTAATAAGTCATAACATAGGAATAATCAAACCTGTTGAATTTCAAATTTATGTCATTTGTCCCACAATGTAATGTGACTCACAATGCTCTACATCAGTGTTTCCCAACCTTCTTCTCATCGCGAACCAAAAGTAATATCCAACAGAATTTGGCGAACCCCCTATGTAGTCGTTAATGATAGGCAAAAAAACAATAAAATTTTCTTTATATGCTGCAAAAGATATAGGCAGTATGCATACGTTCGAAACAACAGCGTGCAATCTGCATTGCATTTGGTGTGCTTTTTTTATTTTTTTGTTTTTTTTTCTTTTATTTTTCTTGGGCCGTTTAAAATCCCGCCATTACACTATTATTTTTGCGAACCCCCAGGGGTTCGCGAACCACTGGTTGGGAAACACTGCTCTACATAATATCCCTATTATGGCTTTGTGACTATTGGGAGGACGTAAATTAGATGGCCACTGACTGAAGGAGTTTACTCTTTGTAAGACCGGAATGCCATATGTATAAAAAAAAGTTTTAAAATCTTTATACTCACTAGTTAAATGAACGACATCGGTGTCAGTCAGCGCCCAATCTTTTTCTTTTGCAATATTTGATTTTAATAGATTCTTCTGTATTGGCTGTGGATCGATCATGAAATCAAATATGGCTGATCTTGTGTTGTCACCTTCATATGGGTACTTAAACTTGCCATTTCTATAAAATTGAAAAATAATGTTAAATACAGAACTGGGAAAATAATGTTAAAAAAGAAACATAGCTAATACTCTATGATGGTAGCCTAGACTGATCCATGGTGTACATGTGGGACAGGGGTTCAATATGCAGAATATATCCTTTGGGAGTGTCCTTTGATGATGTGTCCTCCAACACTCCTCGTGGTAAGGTCAGAGATGTTTTTCTGGCTCGGTAGTACTGGTAGATTTGACAGAATGTTTTTGATTGTCATTGCCTTACATATGTATGGACAAATAGATATATCAAGGAAAGAAGTAATTTAACCGCCTGAGTGCTAATTACAACAATAACAAAAGCTAATCGTCTATATATCGACGATTAGCACTCAAACACTTAAGCTGAAGTTAACTGATAAGGGCAGGTGTCAAACATGTATGATAAAATCAGAAATTTTGGAAGTAATAATGGACAGAACTGTGAAGGAAATAATTTGATGTATTTGCCCTCTAACCCAACTAGGACAAGGGAAGAAAATGTATGTGTATGTAGAATGGATTTTGTGAATAAGAATGCTCAATCCTTGAAGCATTATGTCGGACGTGAACACCTCCATAAAATAAATGTGACGTAATTTATAACTTACTCAAAATACAAAAGTGTTGGTAAAATTGTGATGTTGAATTGATGTGCAATCCCCAAATTCTCAGATCTGGATGTATCAAATGCTGCAATGAATGCTTTCCCCTGTAATAAATAATAATTGTACAAATTAAGGAAAAAAATATTTTAAAAACTCTTAATAGAATTCGCTTGCAGAAAGAAGATTACACAAATTACCAAAACCAGTTTTCTGGAGAAACATCATGATTAAATAACTACATAGTATATGTATATATTTATATTTTATTACTATGTATAATGATTATGATGATATTAATGATGATTAATTTCTATGTAAATTTGATTTCAAAATAAAACAAATTCTACACAATTTTCGTCACAGCAAAATGAAAATAAATGCTTCTAAATAACCGGATTTGGTAAATGTGAAAGAATCTAACAATTCGCAAATGTTCGCCAATTACTTACCTTTAAATCAGTTGCAACTGCAGCAATTTCTGGTTTGAGTGTAGCACAGTATGAACACCATGGTGCGTAGAAGACAACCAATAAAGGTCTATTTAATACGGATCCTTTCTTGAGAAATCTGGAAAAAGGCTGGAAACAAACAAAAAATATTGGTTTTAAAATTAAACAAAATCAAATATATCTGAAGGCCCTATCCTTGCAAAGTTGCTTAATTTTCATTGCATACATATTCTATTTGTTGGATACCAGTATCATTGAGCAATTTTTCATTTGGACAAACAATATATAAGCTGTAAAGTGAAATTACATCTTTCTACATCACCAAAAGATCTCCAATAAATAGAATAACCAATGGATTGATTGCATGCAATAAACATACCTACAGGTCATCTTCCTTACGGCATAAAAAGTGAGAAATTAAGTAATTAAATGTCTATATGTTTAATTTATATATGTGTCGCTGAGTTACGAAATCCGCTATAACACATTTTTGTAATACAGAGAAAATCGATAAAAACTATTATTTAAGTATTAAGCAAACTTTTTTGAAATAAAATAACTTTATTGATTGTAAGATTGGTGTAACAATTTATTTTTAAAATAAATATTGTGATTAAATAAAAAAAGACGGTTCATTTTGTATAAATAAAATTTCACGTGTCGGCTTTTGATAGGCACATGATGTTAAAGCGGGTTTCGTAAGACACACAGGATGATATAGTGGATTTTGTTAGAACTACATTTAAGTGCAACATGATAATTTATTCCAGTGGCGTCAATAAATTAAAATGCTGATATTCTATTTTAACAATTATTTTTTTATATAAATAAAGCATGAGTATTTATATTTCAATAAAAACGTAAATTTAAATGAATTAACAAAATACGTTTTATTACTTGCTTTTTTCTACAGAAAATGTAATATTTTCGAAACTTGAGGAAATTGTTGCCGTATGTAGAATTATTTTTTGGTCACCAAATTTTTCAAAAACTTTTTTTATAGGAAAAAAATTGCAACTATCAAACTTAAGCGGCCCCACCCGTTGTTGAGTTATATGTACGAAACTTTAGGAAATTTATATTCGAAGTAAATTTTATTTTTGGCGGCAAAAAATAAAACCGTCAAAAACAAAATCTAATTCAAATGTAAATTGGCCCCACCCGTTTTCGAGTATTTTTTCCCTTAGAAAAGTTTTGTATTCGAATTAGATTTTATTTTTGCCGGTTTTATTTTATTTTTGTCGGCAAAATAAATACGTCTTATTAAGTACCGAAAGGCATACAATTTTAGTTTTGATTATACAACTTACAAAAAAAAGTGATTTTAAACATCAAGTAAGAATTCGCATTACGTGAAAGAAATGATAATCTATATTGTACATAAAAAAATTGATGACTTTGGCTGAGGCACAAAAATGTTTTGGAGACATTTTATTTATTATGCATATATTTTTTTATGCAGATTTATTTTCAATAAATGATAATATACCTGAATTATTTCATCATAATAATATTTATTTTTATTTCATAAATAGCATGATAAAAAAAAAGTGTTCACCTATGTCACATCAGAACTGCGCGCCACTGAATAAATACAGCAAAACGCACGAAATTCACTCAAAATATGTCAATATTTACTTACCGTTTTTGGCGTTGTAAGTAAACTTTTCAACTTCCTGTATGACTTATCTTTTTCCTTTCTCTATTTTCTTTACATTTTTTAACGTTAAAATCTTGATCACTCATTATGAATCAGTTTAAATTGCAATTATTTAAGAGAACCCAGAACGCCAAACTCACCAGATAAGAACAATTTTGTACCGGCGGCCATATTGATTTTTTGAAAATACTGGACTCTTATTGGTTGGTTGTGTTATAGGGGATATTGAAAGGGACATTAAGTGATATAGTGGGATTCGTTTCTCAACCTCGTTTTATTTATTTTTTTCTGAAAAAATGGTGAATGTTTTCAAGTAAACAATTTTCTAAAGTTATAGACAATTCGATTACGAATCCAACGACATATATAACTCAATTTTTGTTAAAATGTGTTATAGCGGATTTCGTAACTCAGCGACACATATATTCCAGGGACTTCACCATGTATCAAAACTTTTCTAAGGTAATGTAATAAATTTAATCTTGTCTTTTATTTAGTATAGCTGCAAGTTTCTCAAACTCATTCCTCAATACAAACATAAAATTATTCCAATGTGCACATACTTCACTTCCAGTAAGATGTACCACATCTGCAGATGTTGGATCTTCTTCCCATGGAATGCCGCCTGAAGGATCTCTCATAAAATTTACAAAAGATGACGTAGCTAGTTTTCTATCATAATCTTTATGGAAATCTCCATCTTTGTAATGCTTAATTTGAAATGCAACACTTTCATTGATTTTCAACATTCTACACAACTTTTTAGCATTTCTGTAATGTAAAAAGTCACAATTAGTTACTTATTTTAAAAACATGTTTATTAAATATATTTGTTAAACCTTACATTTGTATAATAAAATTCTATTGATACTAAAAAATATTATAATCATTAGAATTAAGTTTTATGTTATTTATACAAAACTCGCAGACAAGTATATTAAAGCAACAATTTTCACGATCCTCCCTTCATCAATATAATTGTAATAATAGACCTAGAAAAAAATACTAAATAGGGGGAAGTCCTACAGTACCGACACCCTAAGGTTTATTTATAATAAAATAAAAATCCTCTCAGTTACATGCAAAATACCCAGTGATATGTGTAAAGGAACTCTTGTACAATAAATAAAAACAATAAAATATCGATATATTTAGAAATAATCAACTTTATTAACAAAATTACAAGACAAGGAAAAATCAACTTCTAAAAAATTGGCCTCCAGTACCGGCCAGCAAATATTTCAACATTTATTTAAGGCAATAATCGCAAATATATTGATTTCATAGCACTGATACGTTTGTACAAGCTTCATGGACCCAAGCATTGCAGTTTCCATATTGTATCCAATCCTCTTCATTTAATACTATTAATTCTATCATTCAATGTCGTTCTTGGTACATGATAACGATCTGCGGCCTGACGCGCCGCACTCATTTCATTACTCAGTACCTTTTCCACGGCTTTTCGCATATTTTCAGGATCCCAGGTGCCCTTTTTTTCTTCATCTCACCATTGTTTTCATTGCCAAGCATCTTGGTTTATCTATAAGCAAAATAAATTACACAAACACTAATTTAAATAGTGGCCGGTACTGGGGGACAATTTTGTGGCCGGTACTGTAGGGAACGGGGTAAAATATTATTTTAACATAGCATAAGACTATGCGGATAATAATTGATTTTCAGTATATTTTATAATAGCTATATAAACAGTCAATACATACCAAGTTTGACTTCTTTAGAACTCGTCCTCAAAACTGTAGCAATCACTTACAGAACTTTAATTGTGCGTCCCATGTCCACTATATTTAACACAAATTTTAGCACTGACAGGAAGCTTGTCAAAATATGTCGGCGCTGAGCGAGGCATATGCTTGTGAAAACGTATTAATTGAATTGAAATAACTGTCTCAGCGCTATCCGTTGTAGAATTTCGTAAATTGCAACTGGCCGGTACTGGATGCCGGCCGGTACTGTAGGACTTCCCCCTATGCTTTGTTCTCAACATATTTAGACACAAATTTATTCTGATAAAATGGCTGGATGACACTAAATATGTTGGAAGATTTCTTATTTCTATGATATTCCATATATAAGGAGCAGTCTAGTGTTACCCCGACCACAGTAACTGCCCTGAATGGGACTACCTCCTCATTGGAAACAATTCACATGAATTCTGTCTTTCAGTCTTCTTTCTGCCATAATCTTTGCTAATGTTGAAATACATTAGGTCATGTGATTCATCAAGCATTCAATTTGCCAGGAGTGCAGAAATCCACAATCATCTGATTGTTGGTGTAAGCACAGTATTTTACACCATTTTCTCCTAACATATGGTTTATATAAGCAATGTACATGACAAAAATTATGGACTATATGATCCAGCCCTTGAATCTTAAAACTATTGTTGTTTTCTTCTCCAAGCGTATTTTATAGTGTGTTATTTTATGAATTTAAAAAATGAATAAAACAATAACACTGTTTATTTTTCAAATTAATGATTATATAGTCAGGCGCTTTCATCAAGATAGCTTGACAATGCCGACAGTGTTATTGTTTTATACATCTTTAAAATTCTTAAAATGTTTTTTCACTAAGTAAATGCACAAACCATCCAACAATAGGTATGACTACAACAATTGGTAACAATAGGTTTTTAAATTGAATATAAATATTCAACTTACCCAGAGCATTGTATGACCACCATAGTTCCATGCCCTTTGATTATATCTGCTGCCTCTCTAAAAGCCTTCAAAACACTGGAGGTTTTAGTTCCTGAGCTGGATACAAAACAAACTAGAATGTTTGTCTTTGAGCGTAAAAGCTTCTTAAAATCTTTATGGTCAACAATGTCATCGATGACATTAGATTTATTCTTTTCTGCTTGAAGACCATTGTCAGTTTTTATAACAAATATTAGAAGAAGGGTAGCCTGAGAACCAAATATAGTCAATAGTTATATTATCTGAATACTTCAAAAAGTTATTTTTCGGTTTCAATTATCAATATATGTTTGATCAACGAGGATAATCAAACGTGGGTAACCACTGAAGGTCAGTTAAGAAAAAACACTGGTATCTAGAAGTTTGTCAAATAAGACTAATTTGATGCTTGCACCAAGTGTGTCCGGGCTATAGGTACATCAAACATACTCAAACGAGATTTCAAAAAAAAATGTGAATCTAGTTCAGGATAAATTGTTTTCGTGTCAAGGTATGTCACAGAAAGAGGTAATTCATTTGATAAAGAATTAATATGAATGGAAATGATTAATTTCATTAATGTTTTACAAAGAGAACACATTGAAAATAGACATGTGCAAAATTATGACCTTTAGAGAAAGAGGGATTAAGAAATATTGAGGAAACCAACATTTAACAGAAGATATATGGCTAAAGAAAAGGACTTCCTTCAGATTGATATAATTGTAAAATATTTTCAAATCCCAGGAAGGTCTTTCAACCACCTATCAAAGAGAATATCACCAACAGCAGTTATACAGATCAAGGACTTCTCAGTGTCGTAAAAAAAGTTATTAGACATAAAACAAATTTATGTTCTAATGTTATTTTATGTGCAATAGGTTTCCATAAATGACATATGGACATAAATTTTGAAATGAAAGATATTTATCAATAAATAAAAATACATAACTAAGACCATTTATTGTTCAAATGTATTCACAATAACAAAATAGGTATAATAAAATGAAAAGAATACCTAAAGAAAGACATGGTCGGAGTCATATTTCAATCCTCAAATTGCCCTTGTGAGTTACTTTGCGACCATATTAAAATAGCAATAAGGTGTGTTCAAAACACTTTTTTGTGTAACAATGGAAATATGGTATTTTATTGAAAAACAGGAAAAAACTTTACAAGGCTAACAATATTTCCTTAAATGCGAAAACAGCGATATCCAAAATATTTCATGTGACATTTCTGAATATTTATTAAATGAATTAGTTACTTACAAAAAATATCTTCTGAAGGAGATTCATGAATGCGACAATCAAATCCGTGAAATGGATGAAAAACTAACTATCGAAATTTAATGAAACGGCAAAAATATGAACATTGTTACCGGCAAATAATAAAAAAAAATCGCCTCACTCGCAATCCAAAGCTTTCACTATGATTAACAGTGTTGCCAGCTACCACCGCTAGCGCCGGCTTAAGGGACGTTCATACTTGTTCACTTTCAGTGATCACTCTGGATGATCCTCCAAAATGAAAAGGTGTGAACAGGCATTTCATCAATAGTGATCACTAGCGATGACGGATGAAAGCGATTACTACCCGACATAATTTTGATGAAGGTCCTTTCACTGAAATAACCATAAACAAGTTCTTTCCTATCATTTGTCTTATTCTCTTTGAATTTTTTTTTTTTTTTTTAAAAAGATATATCAGGGTTTTGTTATAAACCCAAATACAACCTTATACACCTTTCACACTAAGCTAAAAGCTTGTGCCGTGAAAGGGGAGTTTTGCCGGCACCTGGGATCGAACCACGGACCCCTTGTTCTGAAGTCCGAGACTCTACCCCCAGGCTACCGACGAACTCGTTTTTGTTTTGCGAAAACGAACGAATTTGTTTTGAAAGTCAGAATCATGTAAAAAATTATCATGCTTTCGAAAATTATATTAATTTGTTTTTATTTTTAATTAGTGTTATTTTTTATTTGTATAATTATTTTTTTACTAAAATACGTCAAACTACATATAACATGATCGTTAGTGTTGATATGGCAGTGAAAGCATAGGATGAACAAGTGTGAACAGACGTGTTCACTTTCGATGACCCTGATACTCTGGATGATCATTCAAAGTGAAGCAATATGAATGCTACTTTACTGATGTGATGATTGTTTTTATTGTTTATCAATTTACAAAGTTCTTCCTATAAAATTTGATTTGATGTTTTTAATTTTTTTATGTGGCAATAAATGAGCTGCACGTACCGGATGTCAACTTGGCAAACTGTTTGCCGCTTAAAGTAGCTTTTTTAAATTAAATAAAAAAAATATTAGTAGATTTGTAAAAAAATACGTCAATGTTTTACAGCAATTATTTAACTGCAAGTATTTTTTACAATAGAATGTTATATTATTTTAAAAGCGTGTAATTTTTATGAACTTTTATGATTGACATTGGTAACCTTGATCACAGATGATCGATGTACATTGAATCCTGTTTGCATTAGTGAGACAAGGATAGATTGACATTTCTGAGCAATCCGAACTTGACTTTACTTACAGAGAGAATAGTAGCCTTACGGATACGTTATAGTGTTATACCTACATAATCTGATTTTGTTTTGTTTTGCTATTGTGTCGGTTCGCCTGCGACGGGTGTTGTTTAATAGAACAGTTTATTTTATTAAATTTGCTTCTTAGTTTATCTGCAACTTCGAACACTAGATAATTTATAACATTGTCACTAATTCTCACACAAACTAAAAAAATATTTTCACTTTTCGGAACATTGTTTTTTTTTTGTCTAACCACGTAATTCCGAATACGCCGCATACTAAAATGCGTTTAAAGGCGTGTTTATTAATTTTATGCAGTTTCTGTTTCCTGACGGAAGCTTTTCGAACACACGAAGATAGGCTTGGCAGACCTTACATTCAAGAGAATGTAGAACTTCCAAAGGAGGAATGGTTTACTCAGGATTTAGATCACTTTAATCCCACTAATACTGATCAATGGCAACAGGTACTAATGAATTTATATTTCATACTTACATGTTTCTTTATTTCTATGAAATTCTAAATATCTTCCAAGATTGAACAGTTTTTATATTGTACTTATTTTAGATATTTTAGAAGTTTTTCAAACTTACCCTATTATATTCCATACATGTTCATTCCTATGTAATTTATATATTATTTTTCAGAGATTTTTCCGTAATGATACATTCTTTAAAGATTCTGCTAAGCCTGTTGTATTTTTGATGATTGGCGGGGAAGGAGAAGCTTCAGCAGAATGGATGGTTACTGGAACATGGATTGAGTACGCTAAAAAATTTGGTGCTTTGTGCTTTCAATTAGAACACAGGTTCTATGGCAAAAGTCATCCCACACCGTAAGATTTTTAACATAACTTGTAATAAAGTATTGATTTATTGCTGTAAAACATTGATTTATTATTTTTTATATTCTTATTTCAGAGATTTAGGAGTCAAAAACCTTGCATATTTAAATTCTGAACAAGCTTTGGCTGATTTGGCTAATTTCATTCTGTGGGTCAATGATCAATATAAGTTTGATAGTAATGTGAAGTGGGTTGTATTTGGTGGCTCATATCCAGGATCATTAGCTGCTTGGATGAGATTGAAATACCCACATCTAGTTCATATTGCAGTTTCTTCTAGTGGTCCACTTCTAGCTAAAGCTGACTTTATGGGTGAGGCAAAATAATGTATATATACCTACAAGTAAATAAGTTATTAGTGACAAGGTACATGAAAATATATGGTTTTTGCTGTAAAAAACCACAGGTTCATCTGTGTACGTATGTACATACCTACATACGTACACAGTCGTATCGTAATTATATAATGTATTACTAAATATTTTTGCAGAATATTTTCAAGTTGTTGTTGACTCCCTCAGAACAAGTGGTGATGATTGTGTCGAAGAAGTTAAGAATGGCATGCAGCAATTGCACACATTACTTCAACATCGTGTAGGACAAAGAAGTATTGATAAAAAATTCAGGTAGGTAGTTAAAAAATATTTTTAATTTTTTTTCTAGTTTTTGTGAATGGAGTTAAATATACCCAGGTATCGTTTTATTATGTACTATGAATGATTTCAGATTGTGTGACCCAATCGAAGGTACAAATAAATTGGATCAATCAAGTTTCTACGAAACAATTTCATCAAACTTTGCTGGTATAGTTCAATATAACAATGACAATAGAATTGGAAAGTCTGCTGCATTAGCAAATATTACAATTGATTTGGTAAGAAATTTTACTTAGTTTCTCAATTTTTTAGGAATAATATATTATCTTCAATTCATTCTATCAGGGTCAGGAGCCCATTACACCTAAGTTCTTCTTCTCTCTTGTCTACTGCTGCTATCAATTTCTATCTTTTTATTTCAGGTTTGTCGTATGATGACTGACAAAGCGGCAGGAAGTGCCGTAGATCGTTTGGCTAATATAAATTCTTTGTTGCTTGACACAAGCAATACAACTTGTGTGGATTTCAAATATGATAATACCATCAAGATGTACAGACAGATAGAATGGAATGACTCTTCTAGCGAAGGAGGTAAAATTGTGAATTATTCTTTACAATATTTATTTCACATTAAATTGTATAAATACACAATATACCTAAGAATTTGCAGAATAGGCGAATATACCTGAGCTATTCAACCTTGCCATCTTTCTTGATAATCTTTTACTTTAATTTTTGTAATTTATTTCATGAATATAATATTCTCACAGTTCTTTGTGGTGACATTTTTTTTCCTCCTTTTTATTTTATGAATTTCATCTTTTCTATATTTTTAGCTATCATTACAAATTGCTCCTTCTTCCAGCAAGTTGATACAAATTATTAACCATAGCCTTGTGAACAAGGAGTCCACGGTTCGATCTCAGGTGCCAGCAAACTCCCCTTTCACGATCAAGCTTTTAGCTTACTGTGAAAGGGTTGTATTTGGTTGATAAGGTTGTATTTGGGTTTATAACAAAACCCAGATATATCTTTTTTTTAAAAAAATCGCTGAGCTACGAAATTTATTTGCTATTTTTATTTTTTAATTGATAAATTTGCAAGCATCATAAAATATATATTTAAGTAATACTTACAATTGCAAGCCATAGCATTACATGTTCATAAGGATAAATTCAAGATAAAAATTACATTTATCACCATTATTAATCATTAATTTCGCTTGCTGCAGAAATATGAGTGTTGTGGAATATTTCTATTGAATCTGGAGCAATAAATCATATTTTACAACTGACACCTTACGATAAACTATAGAAAAATTGCATCGAACTATTACATACATTATTTTATTATTCGCTGCATAAAAAAACTAAAAAATTCAAAGAATATTATTACCAAATTTTTTCATAATGTCGTGCTGTGTTGGATATTCAAAATGGACTTGAATATAATTTTACTCTTAGGAAATATTTTACGATGTCTTTGTATTATGAGATCAGTATTGGTTATAATTATTGTTACGTTGACCTGTTCATATCTTTGACCTGTACTCTTGTGCTATGATAAGTACAATTTATCCATTTAAATATTGTATGAGACAACAATAAACAGTTTTGTCTTTAGAAATATTTGAAGAGTTTGTAAACAAACAAATTGAAACTTTGATAAATATAATTTTGTCGACATTTAAAACCAAACACACTTTAGTATAGAGTTCAACTGAACAGTTCTAAAATAGAATTGATTTTTCTTATAGGCTATTATTGAGTATAAATGTAGGAAGTAAAGTGATTCTTCGTGAACTTTTATATATTTGTTTTGCTTTATTCGGTATAAATCAGCACCTGATGATGTGAACTTGGAGTTCACAAATACCTGTCGAGTGTTATAGTCTATAGTACTTTATAGCTACAATAAAAAAAGAACTTTTTTTTAAATTTTATAATTTAGTAAAATAACCATTTAATTTCTCTTAATATCTTGTCTGTTTACAGCTAGAATGTCAAATGAAGTGATGCGACAAATTAAATATTCATTTATAAATCTTTATTATCATAGAAGAATTCCAATGAATTTCTGCTAGGCATATAAATTGTTTCATTATTACTACCCATAATCACACATTTCAAAATGTGTATATAAAATCAGTCTTTTTAATTAAAACTTGTGTGTTATTGATATGTATTTTCTCTCACAGACAACCCAGCAATGTTTTATTGTAGATAGTACTTAGATACATGTTTTAGACGTAAAGGTTTATGGCTGTAAATGCATACATTTCTATACTGTAATTTTGTATACTTATAGACACCCATATCTAACATTGTATTAGATTTTTGGAAGATATTGCCTCTGTGCAATATTTACACCTTTTGTACAAAGTAATTTTTGAAAAAGTATTTAATTATTTTTCTTTTTCTTTAGGTCGTCAGTGGATGTACCAAACATGTAACGAGTTCGGATTTTATCAAACATCAGGTGGTGAACCCGACATCTTCACTAATGAGTTTCAACTTAATTTTTTTACACAGCAGTGCAGTGACATATTTGGAGTCAAGTATGTATCTAAAGTTGTAAAATATCATTTATGTATAACTTAAAAACTAGGATATTAAGACTAATAAAGCTGTGAACTACAGTGTATAAAAAGGTACAAAATCATCTGAATATTTTTATGTTTTAGATTTGATGGAAACTATTTAGACAATGCTGTTAAACGTACAAACATGATGTATGGTGATTTAAACATTGATGTTGATAGAGTAGTGTTTGTACATGGTAGTATTGATCCATGGCATGCTTTAGGCATTACAAAAACTAAGGATAATCATGCACCAGCAATTTATATCAAAGGTAATCTGTTGTCTTTTTTTATACACTAAACACAATAGAAGTTCTGATGACTATAATTTCGTTCTGAATTTTAACTAGTCAAAATAATTGAATGGGTATAACATTGGTCAGTAAAAGAGTTGCTATGATAACCTGTAAGTTTGCAGTGCACTCATCATTCCTATCAAAATAATATTTATCACAGCATTAGCAATAATACAGTTGGGTTTCAAGAACTTAGTTCTATACTTATTTTGCTAACCTCACTTGTCCCTGAAAATTATTAATGTAGTTAAAATTAATTTAGAATTGCAGTATGATTTTAATTTGTCCATATACATATGTGTGTCGTTTAAGTGGTTCATTCATCTCACAAGATATGTGGTGGGTACTACCCCTTAATAGGTTCAAAAGACACACATTTACTCTAAATCAAAGACAAATAATTTTCCCTCAGGTTTCTATTCATGTATTGAAATAGACTTCTAATATACCCAATAATGAATTGAAATAGACTTCTAATATAAATTGGGTATATTAGAAGTCTATTTCAATTCATTTCCCAAATGTATTGAAATAGACTTCTAATATACCCAATAATATTTCATTTTAGGAACTGCTCACTGTGCTAACATGTATCCTGCAAGAGATACTGACTTACCAGCATTGAAGGCTGCTCGTGTCCTTGTTGAACAACTTATTGACACGTGGTTAGATATTTAGAATAATTAAATTAGGATATTATGAGGTAAATATTTTTTATCAAATTATAAACTCATGTTGAAATTAAAAATAGTTGTTTTCTTCCAATATATTGATTTTTTTATTTAGAGATGTCTTTCATCTTTTAAGGATATTGTCAATCTGATTTAAAATGACAACCAATACTCATATATCTAAATACAAGCAAAGGATTTTAGTGAAAGAAGCAAAAATAGATTTTGCCCAATTTTTTTTGTGTGTAACATCTTCAATAAAGAAATGTTTATCCAACATCTTTGCTTCATTTGCTGAAAATTTTGTTCGGGCTGTACAATTTTCTTCAGTTGGAATGAAACTGTAATATTTTGTAATTTTTTTAAAGAAAAGTTGCTAATTTGTAAAATCTACTACTACTACTACTATACCATCACGGCATATCCCACAAGTGGGGTAGCCAGCAGACCAGCTGCATATAAGAAACATGCAAGCTGTCCTCTCCATGCCAATATAAAATCAAGACATTCAGGATGGGTGGCAAACCTCATCGCTGAATTTAAGACGTAAAATGTCTTTTTTTTTCAAACACCTGCCTTTTACAGGACACTCGAAAACTTATGGAGAAGAGTGGGAGACCAATTCTTTACCGGGTGCTCCACGGGATAATAATACCACAAATATTTACCAGACATCATTTTTCATAGAATCGAAAAAAAAAATCATTTGGTAAAACAATTAATATTTTATTTTGTAAAGTTATCACATACTTGAGTATTTTTAATGTGAAATAAATATTAAATATACAAAATCTACGATTTTTAATAAAAGGGACAATCAAAGTTGAGCACTACACATCAATTAAGTTACAAAACAAGTAACATTAAAAATTAAGATCTTAGACTTTCACTGCCAGTGTTCTGCTAACTTCTTCCAGGCTGTATGGCCGTGGTTTAGTGTGCAGAATGTCTCCTAATGTTTGGCCTACATTACTGTGGTAGGCAAATCATTGAAATATATTTAACCCACCAGACAATGGCCATACATTCCGTAAAACTTAAATAAATACTAAAAAATAAGTTGAGTAGAAGCAGTATGACAATCTATTATCATTTTTTGCTGAACATAAAACTGCTACTTTATTTCACATATATTTATTTGTGGTGTCAGATCTGTAACAACATACTTAATTGATTTTATATCAAAACTTCTTTCATTCTGTAAGTGGAGACTGTTTTTTGTTAATTTAGTATGCAATTCCTTTACAGTTTCCTTCACAGATCATTTATACATTACATTTAATAATTTATATACAAAATTTATTCTTCAGCACATTAGCGCGGACTTCAACCACTGAAAAATAAAATTAAACATGTATTAACAAAATTGCACAAAATACTGAGATCATATTCTTATTTGTATCTACTTTTTGTAAAAATTACCTCCGAAAGTGTTAATTTTATTGAACCATTCTGTTGCGGATCTTTTGATTGAAACATTGCTGAAAACATTAAAAATATTTTAGTAAGAGATTGCAAAAAAAAACAATATAGATCATGCATTAATAGTATTTTGGAATGACTTACCAAATGCCATGTGTAAATGTAATATTGCTAACACAAAATCTCCAAATCGTAATGTTCCATCTTTCCTCATATATCGTAGGACCAAAGTTGATAAGACTTCAGTACTAACTTGATAACCTAATTCGAGTATGGCATCTCGTAGTCTCTCGGCCTTGAGTATGCCCGTCTTTTCTTTTGTGTGATTTTTAAATGCTGTCTGCCAGTGCTTCAAACTACACATTAAATCTTTAAAATCTACAAACTTAAGTCTACTAGACCCAGAACTCTGAAGAATTGGTTAAAGAAAATTTTCTTTTCTAAGTTTGCATAAAATGTTTCTCAATTGTTTAGTGAAATTTATCTTATAGAAAGTATTCAATTTATTCAATTATAAACAATACCTCAAAACAGCAACTAATTTTGCTGGTGTCAGAGGCGTGCAGTATTACAAATCTGGTAAAACAATTCATAAATTTAAATTATTTGATATTATAGTAAAATATAAGACACCAGAGCAAAAAATCACAGAACAGCAACACTATTGAAAACAAAAAACACAAAACACTATTACAAACATTGAGAAGTCATTACTAACTCTTGAAGTACATTCAACAAAATTAACAATGTGAATAAAACAACTTAATAATTTGAAAATTGGTTGTAATCCAGTAAAAGTTAAGCTGTTTTTTTATGGGTGTGAAAATGGAATAAGCCTACGTATTTATTATTTTTATTATATCTGTATATAATTTGTATTGATATATAAATATGCTAACTTGAGTATCTGTAATATCACTTTTAGAAAATCCATTCTGTTAGCATTAAATTTTTTTTTTTTTGATAACCTAGTAAATACTATGTTGAACTTTATAAAAGGATACATCTAGTGCAAGCACTACTTGTCGACAAACTTCAATAGATGCACAACTTTTAATATAGTCATTGGGTAAACATGCATCCAACAATTCTTGCAACTCAAAAGCATTCACCGTTCTATGTTCATCAGCCAGTTGTAAAAATACAGCTTCGTATTGTAAGAAACTCTTTGCATCAACTTGTGAAGGTGCTTTAATTATTGCTGATTTTAATATAACTGGGTTAGTGTCCAATATTTTTAACTTCAAAGAACCAACTGAAAATACTCTTAATGTAAACCCAGATTCATCTCCTGGTTCAAAAGTCGTCGGCAATATGACATAAGACCCATCATTCAATTGACATCTGTGACTGACTTGTCTACTGTTTGTATATTGTGAATTTAATAATGATTTATTTTTCTTAAAATAGCCTTTTTGTATCGTTTCTGTAAAGTTTTTGGGTAATGTATATGCACTAAAACCTATAACTTTTGGTTCCATTATACTATGTTGATTTAATGAGATTATTATTTCTTCAGATTCATTAAGTGTTAATTGTATTTGAGGATTTATATGGAATGTGTCTGAAACAAAAACAAATGATTTTCAGAATGAAATTAAACTCAATTCATTAAATTATAGTAATGTACAGATAGTTTTGTATGTAATTTACCAGGATTATTCCGACATCCACCGGCAGAAATCCCTTTTTTCCATGTTCCTTGAAATATTTTCAACTGCCACGTTGTTTTATTTTGCAGTGATGGCTCATCTCTACTTGTGTCTTTATCTAAATGTACAACTTCTAAATTTGTAAATGTTTTGATGAAATCCGAGTATGGAATCCAGAATTCACCACTATTCATATTATCAAAATTAATTCTATCCTTTTCTTCTTGAGATACTTCATCCCATTCTGTGGAATCTTGAGCCCATGATCCTACATATTCAACACCAGTTCCTAATGGATTTCTTAGTTTTATCAACTGTGTTGATTCTCCATTTAATGTTTGTACCTGAAGCATTTGAAAACATATTAAATTATTCTCTTCAATTTCCTATCATACAAAAATACCTGTATATTTATCTACAATTTAATAAAATCATACCCTTTCAGATGCGTAGAGTCTATAATTGCAACCAATTTGTATTCCATTTGCTAATTTCTCAGGTTGGCTCCGCACCTACAAAATATTTTATTTAAAATATGTAAGATGTAGAGAAATGTAGAATTCACAAAATAAAATTCTATGTTGAATTTCCTTACAGATTGGGTAGGATTTTGAACAGAGCATGTAATTATACTAGTCATATCAAGAAGTTTATTCAATAGTCTGCCACTTGTTGTAGGATCTTGTCGAACTGCTATACTTTCTGTGATACCACCAGTCAAATCAGCTAATCCATCCAAAAGTGTTCCATATTTCAAAGCTTCATATGAGCCGTGCAACCTGTAATGCAAACATACTCAATATTATATATAATATCATGAATCAATAGATCCATATTGTGACAACATTAAATTATACCAACTTTGCATAGGCTTTTTCAAGCAAGCCAGGCCAGAACTGATCCGAATGTGAGCAATGAAGAAATGCTAACTTTCCCCCTACAGTTGGCAGTCTATCATCAACAAGTACTTCGACCCATTCTCCGCACCACCATAAACGAAATCGAAATACTCCACTGTGATGCTCATCAAACCTTTGATCAGCTGGCACAACACGATAGAAAAGTCCTTTACTGAGATACAATACACCAAGACAGGATACAAACCATCGGTCACCTAAAACAAATACTATTAACTTGGATGCCATTTACATACACATTTGGATAAATATGCAATTTCCTTACTTTAAATTAGTCATAGGGAACATAATAAAATATTAATTCGCTGAATAAATTCGCAGTTAATAAATAAATAATCAATTAGAAACAAAAATTAAATGTGGCTAAGCTGCATTGTCAACCCATTTTTTCCATAGTAAATGATAACATCTTAGTTTTGACTCGCATTTAACTAAATCATTACCATAATCAGTAAGCTATAATTATGCATATAGCGAAGTATTTCATTCACGCCTAATTAAACATCATTCAAAAGCGCGCGAAAATACATATTTTTAAAACAATACTACGCTCTACGAAGAAGTTGATTGAGGTATCAAAATATTTCCTTTTTTGATCAATTGGTGTCGTAAAAGAATCTCACACCTGACTGCTTAGAAGTGCCTACATTAATCACTTATATGAAATATCTTACATTTCACTGTTCAAAATTGGTAATCAAGACGCCGCACCCGCGCGCATATTTTATTAGAAAGTTGTTACGCATACTATAATATAATAAATATATTATTATACCCATACATTTCCTCATATTGGTCCGATTAACAGTGAATAAGGCACGCATACGACAAATTATCTGTATATTTAACTTATCTTTTACATACATACATACATACATACCATCACGCCGCTTCCCTCGCGGGGTAGGCAGAAAGGATCGAGCGCCACTTCCTTCTATCCTTGCATACATCTTTCGCTTCCGTCACTGTCATACAATTCCTCATGCATGCTCTCCTGTTCAACGTGCTCAACACGTGACCGTCCTGTAGGATTTGATTTAAATGATCTTGCCATTTAATCCTCGGACGTCCACGTCTCCGAGCACCATTCCTCTCAGCCAAATATATCTTCTTAGTCATTCTGTCCTCATTCATTCTTTCCACGTGCCCAAACCATCTTAACTTATTTACATTCATCCTTGTTATTACACCAACTTTCATTCCACATTCCTTTCGTATATCACTGTTACGCACACGATCTCTCAGACTTTTACCACACATCCTTCTCAACGATCTCATTTCCACTGCATTTATGCCACTTTCATCCTTCTTTAACCATGTCCACGTCTCACTTGCATACATAAGTGTTGGCACTAAGATAGCAGAGTGCACCAACCTTTTAGCTGTGGTGGATATGTTTCTATTTGCAATTATTGGTCGGATTGCACCATTTACCTTATTGCCAGCAACTTTTCTCCTTTCAATATCGCTTTCACACTTCCCATCTCTCGTGAACAAACTACCTAAGTACACACATTCGTCAACTTGCTCTAACACTTCGTTGTCAATCATTATCTGGCATACTGTTCTCTCACTTCCTCTTTCAAACACCATGATTTTTGTCTTTTTTGCATTCATTCTCAATCCATTAATCGCACAATTTTCATACACACACGTCATCATTCGCTGTAGATCACTTTCACTTTCAGCCATCAATACCAAATCATCAGCAAACATTAACGCTCTTACATCCATCCCATTCATATCAACACCTACATTCATTTCTTTCAATGGACGAATACAATGATCAATGTATAGGTTAAAAAGCCATGGCGACATCACGCACCCTTGTTTTACTCCTTTTGTCAGTGTGAACCATTCCGACAGGTTATTGTTCACTCTAACACACGCGGAACTTCCTGTATATAGGGACGCAATGGCGCGAATTAGCCGACTACCCACCCCACACATTGATAGTACTTGCCACATTTTCTCACGATCTACTCTATCATAAGCCTTTTCTAGATCAACAAACGCGCAGAAAAGCTTCTGGTGTTTCTCCAGGAGCTTCTCTGTCACCATTCGCAGGGAGAAGATCTGGTCCACACACCCTCTACCACTCTGAAAGGCACCTTGCACATCCCATACATTCGTCTCAGTTACTTTTCGAACTCTTTCAATCAATATTCTTGCATACAGTTTCCCCACCGAGCTCAGCAGACTGATAGCCCGATAACTCCCGCATTCTAGTCTTGACCCCTTTCCTTTGTATAGAGGGCATATCACATTATCTTTTACCATATTAGTAAATTTAATACTAAATACCTTTGTAGGAACAATTACGTGATTGCATATAATACAAAACCTACAACACTCTCTATACATAATACAGTATGTGTCACAATACAATCCGTCCCTTTGCACGAATTTCTCAACCGCATTATTTCGCAATATAATTCATTTCACGTAGGTAGCTACGGATATAATAATATGTTGGATTCGCATTCGATTTTTTTCTTAATTCTCACCATCCATAGGCCATTGATTTGACACTTATAAGTAATTTACAGTTTCACAGCATGCATAATGAAATTAAAGTATCCTCCACACTTTTTTGCAAATCAAAAATAAACTACGCTTAATAATTGTAGTTGCAATTGATACTATACGTATGTGTGGTAAGTGGGTAAATAATGTGTTCAAATAATTTTTGGCGGGACTTTCAATACTATTTGAGATTCAAAGACCTTGTTATAACTGAAGATTGATTACAGATTTGTGAGAATACTTGTGGACATAAATACTGATGTAATCAATATGAAAACACTCAGCAGTCAAATCATTGTTTCTTGACTGTTGGCATAATATTCTTCAACTCCAATTAGGAATACGTAGGTGCTTTGATTTAAAAGGCCAACGCCCCCAAATTCTAACATTGAACGCATAATACAGATATTGCACAACATAATACATACCTTTCAATATAACGTCATCTTCTAGAATAATACATTATACCTATGTATACCTACGAATAATATTAATGAATACGATTTTTATAATAACAATAAAATCACAAGCTTCATATTAAACAACATACATGTACCTTTACCTATTTTTCTACGTACTACAAACAACAATATACAATTCGCATCATTTGCAGCTTAGTACAATTTATTTTTTTAGATACAAGTAATAGGTCTCTACATACGTGTTATATAAAAAAACATTGACTTTTCTTACCCATTTTTCCCGTTATCACGTCGAATTGTGACGGGGAGTCGTTTACGAAAATCGGTCTGTTGCATAATTCCTGCAAAAAAAATACAGTATATAATTTTTCTTATGTTTTTTTAGAATTAGGTTGGAAATCATTTCTCACTATAAAGATATAATATGTAGGTAATTTGGTAATACATTTTTTATTTATTTTAATATTAATTTTGTTTGCCCATCTCGCCAATATACACTTAATCTTCCTTATATAAAATGACAATAGTCCATGATGCGTATATTAAAAATTTCCTCAAATATAAAGAATTTATTAGATGGAAACACTTTGGAAATATATATTTTTTTAATACTGTAACAGTTATAAAATTAGCAACAAAAACCATGACAAAAGATATTTAGCCTCTACTTGCAATCAATTCTTGAATTTAATACTCTTACTTCGTTATTAATGCAGTTTTCCCTATACAATTACAATTTTCTTAATTTACTTATAATATTATTTATTACATATGCTGCTTTACGTGTTTAAAACGCGTGCATTTAAATTAATTAATATGTACTTTCCATTTCTACATAGGAAATTAAAATCACCCGTTAATTTGTTAACGTGGATTGAAATAGCATCATAAATGTTAAAAAAATATTCATAAAATATAAGACAAACAATATTATTACATTAGAGATAAAGACTTTGAAATCATTAACAGTCATAAAATGAAATATTAAAATCACACTTTTTACAGATAAAATATCTCAAGATACAGTTGTTTGTACAATGAATAAACATGAATATTATATTGTGTATACTTAATTCTATGTAATCGGGTCGTATATAACTTATTTCTGGCTGTGTTATTTTTTATTGATCTACCTAGTTTTATGCGTAAAGTGGAAAGTGAATTTTAATTATGTTTTGCTTGCATCGTTAGTAAAATAAGTAATCTGCAACCGCGTCCGTTAATAATGCCATCCAATGTACTAAAACTGGAGGGTTACTCTTGTCACGATCTTAATCTTCTCATGATTTTTACCCTAATGGGGTGTTCACATTTGGCGAATATCGCCAGGCGAAAAAACAAAATTCGCCGGACATCCATTGATCGTCACACCTGTTCACACAGCCCACCAATATAGAAACGATCTGTCAGATGCGCTTTGATTTTGACACTGTTTTCAAAATGGCGTCGAGATGGAGATCGCGAAGTGTTTATTTTTAGTCGAAAATGTTATAGTAGAGGTTATAAGGCGCCTTTTAATTGAGGAAACAAACGCCACAAACCAACAACAAAGATTACAGCTATCACGAAGCGGGAAACATTGTAAAATTTATAGGTTATAAAGTCTTTACCATAGATACGAACGCCGCGCACATCTGCGCATGCGCGAATCGTTCAATCGGCCAAAAAGTTGGAAGGTGGTCAACTCGAGACGATATCGTTTCTACTGGTTTTTTAACGTTTCAGACTAGCTGTCATTTTGTTCACACGGTTCAAATGGCTGGCGATATTTTGGAGCCTGGCGATATTCGTCAAAGTGAGAACACCACATAAGATGCGCGAAGTAATCAGACGTTTTTAATATTTGCTTTGACGAAAGCTGAGGTTATATTACTTTAAAACTGATAAAATATCACAACAATATTAGGTAATGTTTACATCAATGTCTGGTCAATTCTTGGGGTTATGTCACATAATAAAACCGTAATATTATGTTGAAAACGACTATTCTCAGCTACAGCGGGATTAGCGTGCACGTATTTCTACTTTCGTAAAGAGTATTCAGATCGTGAGAAGAGTAACCTTGCTGGTCAAAAATAAATGTGATACAACATAATTTTATTCAATCTTATTTGTCGGACATTTGCGAGATTGAGACCATCAGTGAAAGACGGCTCATGCTTCGCTCAGCACAGGGTGAGGCAAAAGGCAGACTAATTGAGCCATCTCGATCTCGCAAAACAGGCTTTGGAGATAGAGCGTTTAGTGTTGCGGGTCCCAGATGCTGGAACAAGCTGCCTCTGTGTCTGCGAGAGGAGGTGAATGGAGAGAGTTTTAAAAGAGGGCTGAAGACGCACCTTTTTGGTGGGAGTTTCGGGTGATGGATGCGGTATACGGCGCCCTTGAGGTCATGTTATGAGGAAACGGCGCTTTGCAAATTGTCCATATATATACCTAATTAATTGACGATTTAAACATGACACATCCACCACTAAATACGTACATGCTTTTTTTAAAATACAAATCCACCACAAAATGCCTAGAGTATACTCTATTATAATACGTTTTAGGGTTTCTATTCATATTGAAGAAATCTTTTTCCAATAGCTAACTACCAAAATATAATTCAATGCTATTTTAGTCTACCTATATATAGGTATACATGTGATTCATCAAAATCATCTTATAACAAATGTATCTAAATGATATTTAGGAGTATATTATATAATTCTGTAACATTCAAGGTTATTCGGTGTACGTAGGTATTTAGCTTATAATATGAATAGATAGATTTCCACCCATGTTTATTTTCACCATGTGAAATCGGGGAAGCTAAGATTAAAAACCAAATTAAACTTATTTGCAGAAATGTTCCAACAAAAATCTTAATGTGATTTGAAAAGGGTATTGATCGTGTTTTTGTTTAAAACTACTACTACTATACTATACCATCACGGCATATCCCACAAGTGGGGTAGCCAGCAGATCAGATGCATGTAAGAAACATGCAAACTGTCCTCTTCGTGCCAATATAAAATCAAGACATTCAGGATGGGTGGCAAGCCTCATCGCTGAATTTAAGAAGTAAAATGTCTTAATTTTTTCGAACACCTGCCTTTTACAGGACACTCGAAAACTTACGCAGAAGAGTGGGAGACCAATTCTTTACCGGGTGCTCCACGGGATAACACGCAACCATTCGAAATCGAGTAAATTTTATTTGTCACCAATCAATGTATCAGAATTATTTTTATTTATTTATTTATTTGTTTCTTCACTGTACATTGGTTACAATATTACATAATAAAATAAAAATATCGTCTTTTGTAAAATAGATACTGACGACGTTGTTTTTAAATCTCATATTAGACATCGCATTTTAGCGATTAACTCGCCCTCTGTACATTGCATTGTACAACTAATATTTTTATGTCAGTTTTATTTTGCAATATTGTAACCAATGTACAGTGAAGAATAAAATAAATATTTGGTTAAGGGATTATCTATCCTGCATAAGTTTCATATTAAAACTTCGTTCGACATGTAGTCTTGAATTCTGTGATCAGGTTTATCACTTCATGTCTTATTTTTTTCACGGTAGGCATATGTGAGAGATTCTGTGATGGAAGGCATACATTAATAATTTATGTTCTTGAATAGATTTTATTACTAATGTTTATTACACTTTATGCATTAAGAAACCAATAAACAGAAATTCGTAGGGTTATAAACTTTTTTCCAATATAAGTCGATAAAGTTGTACAATATGAATATTTCAAGAACATGCATGATAAAACGTCCATGTCGAAATACAGGAAACCATTGTTTTTTTGTGATTTGGACGGCTTGTGAAGATTAGTAAAATTGAGAAGATATCAATCCATGTACATCATCGATAGAGGTTTTGCTAACTCGTGAGATCGGCAATAAAAGAGATTATGGAAGTTCTAGCCGCTTTCACTTTTGAATTACAATCATATTCTTACATGATTCTGAATATTTTTTTCAATGGATCAATCCATTTCATCAATTTCATTAGGATTGTCATGGAAAGAGGTAATTTAGATGGCACTGAGAGGACGGGGTTTGTTTAGCTTTAAGCCGTGATTACATTACATTAGATTAAGTTTTTAGAAGTTTCACTGTATGTAAAGTATACATACCTATTCGAATTTTCACATAGCAGCGCGAAATTTTGATACATTAAAACAAGAATGCGATTTTTATTATGTCTGGCTTTTGCTAGCCTACTTTTGTTGTAGGTAGATACCTGATTTTATAATGAAACACATTGTACGAGTATTCAGGTGTGACGATAAGAAAAAAATAAGAACTTTATAAAAGGAGCCATTAAGATCAATCATCCATCATCATAGTATGTTGTGCTCTTAATCTTCGTGTGTCCTTTTAAATATTTATTCTTCTTGGGAGCATAAAATTCCGGGTTAGTTGGAAGACATCGCATTTTAGCGATAAACTCGCCCTCTGTACATTGAATTGTATAACTGATATTTACATGACACTGTTTTATTTTGTAATATTGTAACCAATGTACAGTAAAGAATAAAATAAATGAATAAATAAAATTTAAAGAAAACATTCTCTATTCAGGAGAATTGATTGATTTTGATTATTTTTTATTATACACTTATGCTTAACATAGATATTTTATGCGAATGATAATAGAATTTAATATTTACAAAATTGATTATGATTGGTTTGAATAGTTTATTATTATACATTAAGTATGTGATTCCCGATTATCCTCATTCTTCAAAGTTTAACAACCATTCTTCTCAGTGATCGCTTCTCCACTACATTCTACTTTCACGCATTCTGGAAATCGACACTTGCATACACGAGTGTCAGTTACCAGAATGGAGTTGTGCACCAGCATTTTAGCTGTGATCAGCTTATCGAAAAAAAATGTACTTATATTAATAACAAAAGATTATTTACTTGCCTTTGGTATACAAAATGTAATAAGTTTTAATTTTATGAAGGACGAAGTTTCGGTAGTACCTACCTAAGATTTGTTATCTATAACCAATATATTTATGTTTTCAATTAATTTTAACCTACTGTCTTCTAATGTTTGTCGTTGTTTATTTTAAATCGATTTTTTTCAATATCTTGACGTTTTCTACTAACCTTTTTAATTATTGACAAAATTTATGATAATTTGTTACTTAAATATTTATTCTACTCTTGTTTGATATTAATCTCATTGTTTCGTGTTTTTTTTTTTATCAAAATATAATTACATTCTGCACTGCATATTTTGTCATTCAATAGCCTTGCTTCAATTCAAACGTAGGTTTAGGGTTGTCTGGAAGATGTTGAATCCATCCTGCGAGTGGTCATTGTTGGTGCGGTGTTTTATGCTTTTTGATCTATTATTTTTTATCATTTGTTACAATCAGTCAATATTTTTTTTCAAACCTTGTTGCGTAATACAGTATTACGTATTTTCAGTATGTCATTACAAACGAGGTACAGGTACAAATAGCAAGGAGGTATATAAAAATGCCAGTTTAGTGTAACTTTTTTACAGGAGTGGGTAGGAATTTTTAAAATATTGTTTCGCTCACATTCACTTTCTATCCAGGAATAACTTAATTATAATATTTTTGTGTAAATTTTAGAATACTAGTAAGTTTATTTTCTCATTTTCTGAATTTAAGATACCGAATGTTTTGTAGAAGAATTATGCAATGGGCATATGAAAACAAGAATGGGAGTAATTTATAATGTTAGATACAGCTATACATGCTTATTATGAAGTAATAGTATTTGAATAAAAACATGGTTGTGTCTTCCCTGTCAATAAGAAAACACTTTGTTCGAACATTTTTTTCTCCAAAGTCCGCGAAAGGTTATGCACCATATCGAATATACATTAGTTTGTGTGGGAAGTCTGGCTGCAATGAACATTGTAATAAATTATTACTCTTTGTGTAGGTGAACTGGAACTCGCGATACTGGTGAAGTATGAAGATGAAGTAATAATATCCAAACGAGTCTAAGAGCCCTCGAGACAAGTACATATTACCAGTGCAAGATTATAACAATAAATTATGTAGGCACCTATGAAACTAAAGCTATCCTCTCGTAGCCCGTAAAAAATGAAACATTCGGGGTGGTGGCATGTCTTATCGCTAAAATGAAGGTGGAATATCATACACTTTCGGGGATACCTTACGTTTATCTAGCTCTTATACGATATTCGAAAATTAATAAAAAATAATAAGAGATATGTTTTATGCCGGGAAAAAATAATAATACCTTACTTATGACTACAATATTATATAATAAATGTAAACATATGTAGACAACCATATTTATTAAAATATAAAGCATTGTAAATGTAATACAATTCTATAATCCATACGAAACAAATAAAAAAGAGTCCAATGATAAGATACTACTTATGTACATACTCGTAGGTATCTCTGAAATTTTATGTTGACAAAATATATCTACAATATAGCAACATTTTCTTATACAAACTTATTTGACATCATGGATGTATACTACTCTATTTAGATCCATGTTTGACATGCACAGCAATATAAACAATGCTAGTAATTTATAAAAAGAATGGTAGAATTCATCACAATAAAATATACTAAGGAAGAAGGGGGTTTAAGTAGGTATATGCAAAATATATATAATGAGTTACAATCCACTGGATTGGTCTGCAGCGAGTTTGGTTTTTCTTCTCCATTCGTCTCTATTCTCAGCCAGTCTTTTTAGCCCTGGGCAATAATACGATTATCGAATATAATGAAAATATCAATATTATACTTAGGTAGTATCTATCAATGCATGTTATTATCAAAAATAAACTAAAGCATATTATGACAACATTGATATAACAAACCTTTATTCCTAGGTCACTGCCTTCAAAACAGCTTTGTAAAATGACAGTAATAATAACAATCAAATAAAATTATTTGTGACTGGTACAGTTAAGCACAATAATAATCATATTAAAAACACTTTCGCATATCAAATTCTTATACACACCATTATAATATTATGTGTATTCATACTTCTATAAAACACAATAACGTCCTTACTGCTATTAGATAGATATATGTAGGTACATAATATTGTATCCTAATGGTTCTAATTCAAAGAAAACCAAATCAAATAACTTTTCATATAATATTTCTAATTTGATTGCACTAACTACAATCAGTGTTCCCACCTTAACCAATTCATCAAGTTATTTCCCATATTATGCTTAACCAGTAGACCAACATTCTGTTGACACTCTGTTGGCTCTCCGCTACTTGACAATAAAAAAATAAGACATTTAACTTGAAGATGTTAAATATTATTTTATTTTTAACTAAGTAATATGTTTATTTAATTATGTATCATTCACTTTGCGGCTAACATTGCCATTTACAAGATATATACAAAAAAAAAATACAATTCATACATTGATGTTAAGTAGCTCATAAACATACCTAATTACAAATTTACATTTCCAAAATACGAATATAAGAACTCTGATATGACAACAAAACAAAAAATGCAGGCAAACATCATCGATATAACTTAAATGTTTAAATCGTTTTTGAGTTATCAAAATTCTGCATCCTTATTTATACGTGTTTTAAAGGATGTTGATTCACGTTTTGTAAATAAACCGGGCATTATATATTATATAGGTAAATACAAATATATCTCTAAATTTCTACTTATATAAATATAATAAATCTATATTAGGAAGTTTGTAGGTATAGCAGTGTTAGTCACATCCTGCCCATCAATATTATTTTAAGTTGCATTCTTAAATAGGTATAGTTATTGCTTTAACGCGTGCTTAGAATTGTTACCTATATTGATTTGTGTTGATAAGGCTTTTTAAGAACGTTGCGCGCTGCATACATATGTACAACCATCCGACCGACCAGACAAGCGCCTGAGGCCCCGCACTGATTTTCAAAAGTAACTAGAAAGAAAAGGTAAAAGCGACCGGGGTGAAGGGGGGGGGGAGGAGGGAAGAATTTTGAAGCATTGAAAAGTTAGACATTTTCTGAAATTCCTATACTAAGTTGTCGTCAGAGGCCCTGCATAACTACATTGCTGGGCGTTCCATTCACAATTGCGCCACTTATTTTATTGGTAATCGATTGTTATGAAAGATTATCATATGATATGGAACCAACAAAAATTAAAAGGAGGGGAATATGCGGAAATGGAAAAATTCATCATAATTATAATGTAATTTGGTAGATATTTATTCATAGACTTGTTTGATTCGTAACTGTCACATCAATTGTAAAGTAATAACAAACCAGTTGATAAATACTATTTCTTATAGCCAGGAATTACCAAACATTGAGTAGAAGTAAATGATATACATACCTACGTTTCCCTGGTCATTAAACCTACAATTCTTACTACTGCCTATGTACGTGAAAATTGTAATGATAGTGTATTACGTTCACTTCATTAAGTTCTATCAAACATCGCAGCGATACAATAATACCTAATTAATAGTACAGTAATTAACAGTAATTATTTAATGGTCATATTTCATTTCATTTGTGTGTAATTAATGACTTATAAATTAACACTGCTAATACATATTTCCTACCACATCGTTAGACTTAATAATATATACAGACAGGTCGAAATATGGCTATCATCAGTTTAGACAAATTGCGGTAGTTATTTGAATAACTTTCTATAAATGAGTGTCTAGATTTTTTTCGGTAATAAGTTTGATAAAATCGTTTTACCAAGTTATCTATATCTAATTAGCTGCAATTATCAATTATCGTGTATACATTGTATTAGGTAGATCTATGTAGATCATGCTTGTCTAAAGTGCGGCCCACGGGCCGCATGCGGCCCAAAACACTTTGAGATGCGGCCCATTTGAAAATATTTAAATTTGCTTATTTCTACTAAAAAAAATAATGTTTGCAATATTTTTCATATTTTGCAACATACAATGTTCAACAAAAGCAAATCCATCCATCACATTAATTTTACATAGGTATATATGTATAATATATACATTTTTATACATATGTTCATTTATAATTTTATACATATACCTATATCTAATTCAAATAAAATAAATATAATAAAAAGAAGTTATTTTATTTAAATAGAACTACATATAGGTATAAAGTTAATTTTATTTCCATTTGTTGAAAAAATATTTATGTGCGGCCCAGCATATATTTTTTTTTGCAATGTGGCCAAAGTTTAGACACCCATGATCTAGATGTTTTGACAAGTAGCGCGTTAAATATCGCAAACTGTTCACGTGGTGCAACTGCTATCGTAGTCGACTTGCATCATCGAGGTCCTGGGTTTGATTCCCGGCTGGGTCGCGAGTTTTCATACGAAATTTTCGCAAGCAGGGCTAACAAAAGAACTGTCTCAGAAATATTGAGACAGCACCGTTGATCTGGAAGAAATTACGTAAGTGGTAAATCTATAAAAAATAGATATAGAAAAGTGTTTTATACAATATTTTATGTGACGTACAGTAATTAACAAATTATCTATCCCATCACGGCATCTCCAACTTGCAATAAACATACAAGTCGTCACCTCCGTGCCAATAAAACACATTCAGAATGGGTGGCATTCCTCAACATTTGCAAATTATATTATCCTTAAATTGGCTAAATGACCATACATTTTTATCTACCCATAGTAGGAAATGAAAAAGTTAACTAACTATGTGGTAGTGTAGTAGAAGTGTTGACACTTTGAAAATTATCAGTAAAGTCAACTCAAATCGTTACAAAAATCTACTGGTAATTCAACATAACATTTCTGGACCAACTTCTTTGAAATTCAGTCTAATTTGACTTAGATACTATCGACACTAATTGTTAGACAGTCGTAACAAAAGTAGCGTTGTATTAGGTAGTGATAAACTGTGTATAAGTTTATATATAATATTATATCCGCATATTGTAGTAAACATTACTGTTACATTAATTGTTATAAAAAATACACCTATATTGTATATAGATATATATTCATTTACTGTCAAGAGAATCTAATCCCATTTAATTCGCAATGTTATACCTGAGGCATTTGTGTTTATAAAATAAAAAAAATTAGATCGTATTGTATGTAAAGGTAGCGTGTGAAAAATAGCATATATTATTATTATTACTATGTATATACAATATACAGAGCAATTCGTTAGATTATGAACAACACAATATACTATATATAAATTAGCAGGAAATAATCAGTAGTTCCATATTATATGGATATTATACAGAGTGTATATTCCTCCATAAACCAGAACTTAGTGCAGATTATAAAAATAGAACTGGTATTTTATAATGATCCGGTGGAGCACGGTGGTATTATGTTAAACTATAAAAAAAAATCATTTTAATTTTAATTCGAAGCTTTATATAGTTTTTCGAACCGTGTAGTCCTCAGAAAAGAATAAATCTCCCACTCTTTTCTGTAAGTGTTCCAGTATCCTGCAAAAGGCAAATGTGCGTCAAGTATGAGACATATTTTAACCTCTACAATTTAGCGATGAGGTACGCCACCAAACTTGAATCTCTTAATTTTAAATTGGCACGGAAAGGACAACATGCATGTTCAAATGCAATTAGTTTACAGACTATCCCACTTCTGGGAGATGCCGAGATGTATTAGCAGTTTTTTGGGATGCATATTGAAAATAAATATTATACCTTAAGATACCTAATAAATATGTTTAAAAAAAATGTAGAAACATTTGTGCGTCAAGTTGTTATCATTCACCTGAAATGGTTTTCCAGTTACAACAGATGAAAAATGTATTACTAAAAAGTTATAGCGATTAATATTCTCTATGAAAATTAATGTAGACCGAAACTATATTACTAATATGAGTTAAAAACTATACCTAAGAGTTTTGTTTAAGAATATTTTTAGCTGAACGTCATAATTGAAAAAAATATATCTCATTCGACAACGTTTACTTTTACTTGCAAAAAGAGTAAAAATTATAGGAAGTATTTTCGATATATTGTACCTAATGAGTCCGTCTATCACATTATTTTTGGTTTTACTACGTTGTCGCTTACACTCTGCATTGATAGTCGGTTCTTCAATAGTATGTGCTGCCATGTATTTCATACAATAATAATTATAATATTATGTAGGTGAGCACTAACGGTATAACGAGTTATATGGGTTAAGATGAGAAGATTTTTCTTCGTATAAATAACTTACTACCTCTCTACCATACTCAAGAAAGATCAGTAAATGAGAATGTAACAAATTGGTGTTGCTAACTTTACTATCAATAAAACTAACTTCAAATTCAGTTTTATTTTACAGTATAGTAGTAGCCCTTGCCATACATCATTCATTACAAATAATTTAAATTAACACATATGCAGTGTTACGGCACAAGTGGAAGAAACATATGCAGTGATGTATATTATCACCCATCTTGAATATCTGATGTTTTACTGAGATACAAAGAAGTTGATCTGTAGGTATATTTATTATGTGTTCACTGGCTACTCGACTTGTGGGTATAAAGATATATAAAGCGTTTAAATTAAAATGATAAAACTATGGATACTATTATATTTAAACTGATTCATGGTATTTTGTGGACAGTTTGCATGTTTCTTATATTCAGCTGATCTGCTGGCTACCCCACTTGTGGGATATGCCGTGATGGTATAGTAGTAGTAGTAGTAGTATGGTATTTTGTGAAAAGTAGGTACTTACCACATTTTAAGAATGTTTCACTATTTTGTTATATATTATCACTAAATAAAATATAATGCATAATTTTACTATCCAGGATCATGTTCTAAGGCTACAAAATATTTTCTCTGCAGACATCGGATTCCTTATTACTTGACTTATAAATGTGTCACTGCCCAATAGTTTTTAAATGTGTCACTGCCTAATAGTTTTCTAATCCAGAGGTTCCCAAACTTTTTTTCTCATAGACCACTTTCAAAATTTTGATGGTTCCGGTGGACCCCTTGCATTTCTACCCCCCGTCGCTAAATTTTTGAGATGATATAGGTATTTGTAATATTTCAAAAACTCCTCAGTTTTCTTATAGAATATTTTCTCACAGTACCTTTTACTACAATAATGGGTACTTATACCTTGTACCAACTATTGTTTATGTCGATACTCTTCGGTTTTCTTACTTTCCACCTGGACCACTTTGAGAATTACTGGTTTAGTCAGTTAACTAAATGTTCAAACGTTCAACGTTCTGCCTGATCGAAGCTAGCCCGATTATTGAAATTTAGTTTCTTTATTTGGCACTGTGGCGCCAGGGTTGTTAAACGTTGCGTTTAATATCTGGCTATAGATTAGTCATTCAATCGAATACCGGCACTCAACTATCTAGCGGCGGAATATAGTATATAAACGTCCTGGATGACCTTCTTTTACAATACCCCGTTCCTATGAGAATGACATCAGAGCGTCTGGAATGTTGGACTCTGTTGATGCCGAGACAATCTGAATGAAGGAGACTTTTGTCTGCTTTATACTTACTTAAAGGAGGAGCTTTGAAGGGAGATTTTTTTTTAAATATATATACGGCAAGAAGCCTTTTACATGTTTACATAAATTTTAAAAAATACAAAGACAACAATGGATATAAAAATACTTAGTGTCGAAAAATCAAACAGTAATTGTACAATATAAACATACATATTCATACGCGTTAATGGACTGTCATATTTTTGCGGAAATTCTATTCATACCTAATTAATGCGTATCTTAAAGTCAGTCAAGGGTAAATATATTACAATAGGTACCTATCCATAATTATGTATGGATTATAATATAATTGTAAATAGTTGATGGAGCATTACAGAGTTCTTTACCACGTACAATTATATGTATCTACCATCAAGTTCATTATACAAATTAATAACCAATAATATGTACCATCATAATCTATTTGAACGCCTACTTATTAAAGGTATATTATCAATTGAAACTAGAAATTATAAAGCGCGAAACCTGAACGTGTGAGAATTTCGATTTCAATACTGTCAACCACGTTTACTCTGATATATATGCCCACACTAAATAGGAATAAAAATAAATAGGAAAAAACGCAATTATATTATAATTATATATAATAGTTTCTGAATACATGGGTATATCAATATAGGTAAGTATCCAATGACAGACTTACATATAACTCCATTTGTTTTGGTTTAGTTCGAGTTTTCGATTTAAAATACAGTTAATGATGGATAAAAGGTAATCAAAA